>CALNHX010002953.1:0-162830 GCA_940337035.1 Agriotes lineatus
AGGGAGACGACGGATATCGTGGTTAAAAAACCTAAGAACGTGATTTAATACAACAACAGTGGGTCTCTTCAGAGCTGCAGTAGACAAAGTACGGATCGCTATTATGATCGCCAACAGCCGGCACGAATAGGCACCGTAAGAAGAAGAGGGCCACCTTAGTCTTTGTGTTTCAATGTAATCACGATTCACTCTCTCGTGTGACTGTTGATTTTATTATCATTTTGTAAATTTTAAGAATTTTGAAAAATCTTGAGACTATTATTTTTGATAACTAGCAGTCCAGTGAGACAAATGTCTCATTTAATAAAGCAAAAAAGACCGTTTTGCAAATAGAACGCGTATTCACCACACGTACGTATATGACGTCATTGTTGGTAGCAAACTACCAGTCGCATTGGCCTTGATAAAATTTTCCTAGAATCTAACCTAAAAAGTTAGGATTAGGATAATTAAGATAATAATTAGTGTTAGAGACTGAAATTCGGTTCCTGACCTGACATGACCATTCCAAACATATAACTTTAATAACTTTTTTCTCTATCTCTTACGGTTTGGCTGCTGAAACAGCGTCCCGGACAGACAAGTCTATTAGATAAAGGATTATTGATTTGCAATTGATATCATTTCTTGCTCTCATTTCGAAAAGATTAATTTTTGATATTGCTTCTCGTGCAATAGAACACATTTTTGTAGGTGTTTTTGGTGGTCGTTTTGAGAGCGGATTTCTATATCTAAAGTAGTCTATAATCCGGTTCAACATTTATGTGTCAGTTTTGAGATTTTCTGTAATCTGACTGGTTAAACCAGTGTGTCACGGTATTTAAAAAGCAACTGACTTTTGGCCGTCTTCCGTTTTAGATATATTCCCATTTCGTCTCCGTTGCACGTTAGGCCTTCTTCAAATGATTCCGTTACCATCTAGTGGAGTTTTTAGTTATTTTCAAGTCATCGTCAAGTGAATTTGAAGCTGATAAGATAAGATGAGATTTGAGTTCTTCTTCTTCTTCTGATGGGGCTTGCTGTAAGCTGCACTGAGACCTATTGGTCCATTGTGCTCCCACCTAATTTGTTATGGGTCTCGTTCGAAGAGGCCGGTTTCCAACGCGAAGGAAAGAATCCTACCCATAGGAACGTCCCTTATTGCCTGGGGTTCCACCAGGCCGGCTCCAAAATGTTTATGTCGCAGTGTTAGGAGAGCCACACATTGACATAAAACATGAATTGAGGTTTCTTCCTCCAACTGGCACTTTCTGCAGGTGGCATCATTTACGATTCCAATTGTGAATAAGTGCTTCTGTAAGTGACCGTGTCCTGTTAGTAAACCAGTCACGATCCTAATGTTTTTCCTGCTCATTGACAGGAGAGTAAAGGTGTTGGTAGGCGACATTTCCCCGATGAGGAGTTTAGCCTGACGTAGCCTTGGTACCGAGGCCCAGTTGGCGCTGGATTGGTTACTTAACCAGCGCTCAACTTGTCGCTTTGCGGTGGCATGGGTAATTCCTAAAGCCGGCTCAGGGCCGATGAGCGGCTCTTGAGAACCTCTTCTGGCTAGAGCGTCAGCTTCTTCGTTACCCTCTATTTCACTATGGCCTGGTACCCATAGTAGTTTCACCCAGTTTGTTGTACCGAGTCTGTTCAGTGTCTGGCAACATTCCAGAACCAACCTGGAGTTGATTCTGGGTGAACTCAATGCTCTTAGTGCTGCCTGACTGTCTGTGCAGATGTAAATATGCAGATTGGAATAACCTCTTTGAAGGTTCTCCTGGGCACAGGTTAGGATGGCAAATACCTCCGCCTGGAATACAGTGGCATGTTTTCCTAGGGCAACGGTGAGTTTGACCCTCGGCCTACAGCCGTAGATGCCAGCACCAGATCCCCCCGCCATCCTGGAGCCGTCTGTGTACCAAACAAGTCCCCTTGGAGTGAGAAGACGCTGTTGCTGGCACCAATCGTTCCTATCAGGGATGAATACCTGAAATGCTTTATAGAACATGTAAAGCGGAGCCATGAAGTCACTCCTTGTGAGAAGTTCTGGGACCTTCTCAAAGTGTTGGATGATCCCTGAGTGTCCCACTTGTTCCCCTTTCATGGCCCACATCTGGCCTTGGCTTAGTCTGTAGGCTGATTTCCTGGCCTCCGCTTCAATCACTAGGTGGAGGGGCGGAAGCCCCAGAAGCACCTCCAGAGCTGCCGTAGGAGCAGTGCTGCCTAAACAAGCCAATCTCTGTAGTCTGTTGAGGCTGTTTCTGATTGTTGCCTTGCTGGTTGCTGGCCACCAAACAAGAGCAGCATATGTTATTATTGGTCTTGTAACCACCGTGTATAGCCATTTGGTGACACGGGGCTTGAGACCCCAGCTGGTTCCAAAGGTCCGTCTACATCTCCACAGAGAAGCTGTGGCCCTTTGAATTTGTCTCTCTACATGAGTCCTCCAGTTCAGCTTTGAATCCAGGATAACTCCAAGATATCTGACCGATTCGGAGGGCTGGAGAGCTTTTCCGAAGATTGTGGGCTGTCTGAGACCCTCGATTCTCCTTCTTTTGGTGAAGATGACAAGTTCTGCCTTGGTAGGATTAATCCTGAGCCCTTGCCTTACACACCAGTTTTGTACAGTAATGAGGGCCTCTTGCATGATCCCACTTACTGTGCCAGCAAACTTTCCCATTGCTAATATTGCAAGGTCATCAGCGTAACCTAGCACAAAGATGCCTTTTGCAGAGAGCTCCCTTAGTAGCCCGTCCACGACCAGACACCATAACATTGGAGACAGGACTCCACCCTGAGGACAGCCCCTAGTGACCGTCGCTCTTATGGAGAACTCGTCTGCTGAAACGATTACCTGTCGGCCCGACAGCATAGAACCGATCCATCTTATCAACGAGGGTTCGATCCCGTGCCTTTCGGCCGCTACACAGATAGAATCGAAGGAGGTATTATCAAACGCCCCTTCTATGTCTAAGAATGCACCGAGCGAAAGCTCTTTGTGGTGCAGGGTTTTCTCTATCTTTGAAACGATCGCATGGAGTGCCGTCTCAACTGACTTGCCTTGTTGGTAGGCGTGTTGTGATGGGTGCAGCGGAAAAGCCACCAATGCTCCATCCTTAATATACCTTTCAATCAGTCTCTCCTGCACCTTTAGCAGGAAAGAAGTCAGGCTGATAGGTCTAAAGTCCTTTGCGGTATCATGCATTGCATGTCCCGCTTTGGGTAGGAAAATTACTTTGACCGTCCTCCAGGGCACAGGAATGTGTCCTATGGCCAGGCTAGTACGAAAAATGTGATATAGGGGCCGTAACAGCACCTCCAATCCATGCTGTAGCAGAGCCGGAAAAATTCCGTCAGCACCAGCGCTCTTATATGGTTCAAAGGTGAACAGTGCCCACTTCAAACGATCTAGACTCACTACCTTTGAGGCCGTCTTCCAGTCCATCGCGGTGTGCGCGATGCGTGGGGGCCTCTCAGGTAGAGCTTCTTGTACAAGACTGGAGCCGGGGAAGTGAACATCAATGAGATGCTTGAGAGCCCCCTCTCTGGTGTCCGTGAAGGTACCCGATGGGAGCTTCAGCATCCCCAGCCTGGAACCTGGAGTTTTGGAAAACACCTTTTGCAGTCTAACTGCTTCTGGTAGGCATTCAATACTTTCGCAGAAGGCCCGCCAGGTGTCTCTTCTACTTCTGCGTATGCAGCTTTTGTATGACCGGAGGGACAGTTTATAATTGTCCCAGTCCAGTTGAGACTTTGTGAGTCTGGCTCTATTAAAGAGCCTGCGCGTTTCTTTGCGGAGGGACTGGAGTTCGGGGTTCCACCATGGAGTCCTTTTACCATCCCTGCATCGCTTCACAGGGCAATTAGTCTCGTATGACTCTATGATGGAGCGGTGTACAAGATCAACGCTCTCTTCTAGCTCGTCAGAATTTTTTGGAATGACTCTAACCAAATCTAACCTATTTCGGAGGTCCTGTTTATAGCCTTCCCAATTGGTTGCTCTGGGATTTCTAAAAATATTCGACGCTGGCGGCCGCTTTAAATTTAGATTGAAAGTGATATGACGGTGATCCGAAAGGGAAGGTTCCGTCGATACCTGCCAGTCTTTGACTAACGGAGCGACCGTAGCGGTGCCCACTGTTATGTCGATGACTTCTTGCCTTCTGTCGGTGACAAAGGTAGGTGTAGTACCACAGTTTAGTAGCTCCAACTTCGTAGTGTAGAGATACTCCATTAGGCCTCTACCTCGTGGGTTGATGTCCGTGCTGCCCCAACAGATGTGGTGCGCATTGGCGTCAAACCCTACCAGCAGAGGTAAATTATTTGTGTCACAGTAGCTTACCAGTCCCTGAAACTCTGGGGTAGGTGGCAGTTCCTGTGCATCGTAAGGGAAGTAGGCAGAACTAAGAACAAAGCTCCTCCTGCTGTTGCCATCTATAAGACCAATTTTGACTGCCACTAGATCCCTGGAACAGAAATTGGGCAATATATGTATATCGGTTAGTCCCGAAGAGTATATGCAAACTCTCGGTATAACCGCACTTGTGCAATAAAACAAAGAACCGCTATTGAGACATAGCCCCTGGACAGAGCCATGTCGTACCCATGGTTCCTGAATAAGTGCTATATTAATATTATCATTTGTAAGCCTCCTCTGCAGAGCATAGGAGGCTGCTATGCTGTGTTGCAGGTTGATTTGTAAGAGATGGATACTATTCATTAAGGGAAAAGCGTCCACTCCTACTCCTGCGCTTCCGTCGCATCCTCTGCCTCCGCAGCAGGGTCAGACACCTCCATGTCTTCAAGCTCTTCTACGGGCGGCTTTTCTTTTGCATGTTTGGGGTCCCAGAAAGTGACCCTTACCATGTCCGCATATGCCTTCATGCCGAGTTGCTTCAGAACCGACACGGAGAGCCCGTCCACGCCAAGAACAAGCCTGAGCCCTTTGGACTCGACCCGTCCGGCATGCCGAATCCTCCAGAGATCGGTCCGAAGTCCCAGATTCTGGCGTTTTAACCTCCTTAAGATGGTAGCCCCGTCCTCAGGTACTCCCGGTATCCAGGCTACCGTCTTACTCAGCCTGGGAACGGAGTCGCCCTTAAAAAAAACGAGTTCGACTCCTGTTCTCGTGCTGATCTTACCGACGGTTTCTTTTAACCAGGTCTTGGAGAAGGCATCGGAACATGTGACCATAATGATCCCTTGTTCCGTCCTTCTGAAATCGTCGTATTTTGGGTGGGGCCCCTCATCTGGGATCCCATCCATGTATTCGCCGAGGGTAAGTTGAATTTCCCCGGCAAGCTCCACAGAAATTTGCGACTCCGGGAAGTGTCCCCGAGCAATCGCAACCCTGAGTTCTTTGTTGGCCGCTTGACTGTACGAGAGCCCGGGTCGGACCCTCTTGGCGGCTTTCTGTGCACTAGGAGGAGTCTCCTTCTCTGGGCGGCCCCGTTTGGAGCCCCCAGCAGAGAGTGTGACCTTCTCCGTGGCACTAGGTTGGTCTGTGACAGTAGTGCCTCTGGTGAGAAGCTCCTGCTGTGTGTCAGTACCTGTCGACGGGCCTGCTTGGTCACTGGTAGCCAACCTGGCCTTCGCCTTTTTGCACCGTCTTCTCTCTGCACCGCAACGATTTCTCTTAGTAAGAGGCCCTTTTTGCGATGCAGGGTCGGTTTCTGAGGAGGGCCCCGAAACGGTTCCCTCGTCATTGGGTAGTACTGGAGGGGCTCCAGTAGAGGAGCACCCTCCTGAGGTGGTCAGAGTGGGACCTGCAACGGATCCCTCCTCTGAAGGGGTGTTTGGGTTTTTAAAAATGTCTTCCATAATTAATCCCACGAGTAGTCAGGAAAGGAGGTCCGCTCCTGCAGAGCCTGTTGCAGGAGTAGGGCTAAGGGACCATGGAAGGGCGCCAGGTATTCCATGGGCATCGTTCAAGGCACTGTCACCCTGTGCCATCCAGCTCTCGGCACGATAGCTTCCACCTTAGCTTGGGGTTAGTTTCTCGACTTCCCGGTCTAGATCCGAAGGGTTTAGTTTAAACAGGGCCACCACGGGAAGGATGCAATCTCAGATCACATAGTCTAGGACTACCCAACGGTCTTGAAAGACCGGAAGCGAAAAGGCATAAGGGATTAATTTTTAAACTAATTAAGAACGACACACCGAGCACGTAATCAAATCATTTCTTCAAAATCGTTCCTTCTCAACATCCATAAACACAGCAACTTCTGAAATTAAATCAATAGACGCCGGTGTATCACAGGGTTCCATACTGGGACCACTTTTATTTAATATATTCGTGCACGACATACCGGAAATGAAAAATACCACACTTGCAATGTTTGCAGACGATACGGCTATATTAAGCCAAATCGAAGACATAAATATTACAATTAACCAACTTCAAGAGAGCGTAGATATTATTACAAAATGGTTTAATAAATGGAAAATGCAGCTTAACCCGCTAAAGTCTGAAGCCAAAATTTTTACTCTCCGCAGATTAATCAATACCCCCAACGTGCGGATTAACGACCACATCATTCCATGGAATAGCGCTGACAGCGCTGTTAAATATCTCGGAGTATACCTCGATAAAAGGTTAACGTGGGGGTATCATATTAATAAGAAACTCAATGAGGATCATGTAAGATTAATAAAGTTATATCCATTGCTCAACAAAAAGTCCCCATTAACAACCGAATGCGAAACTCTAATTTACACTTCCATTATTCGACCTATCCTAACCTATGGTTCCCCAATTTGGTGTAATGCCAGTGACACGCAAATTAACAAAATTCACACATTCCAAAACAAAGTGCTCAGAATAATACTAAACGCTCCATGGTTTATTAGGAATTCTTTAATACACCGAGAATTAAAAATACCAACCATTAAGGAATTTGTTACTAAATTATACAAACGTTACAACGAAAAATTATCATTGTGCCCTGCGACGAAGTCCTACTCGTTGGGACGAAGAAATATCCACACGCGCTTGAAGCGCAATTGGTAATGGGTCAACGAAACCCTTTAGTGCGTAACAAACTACAATGATTCGTGTTAACGCAGCTATGAATAGCAAAGATTTGCTGAACTAGCTTAAACTACATTAAAAAAACCTTTGTTAAATGTAACAAATTATGTTGTATAGTAAGAAGATAAATACATCTTTCTTTCTATAACAGAAACATAAACATTTTTGGAACTTTAAAACACACTTCTAGAAACCTGGGAGACTTTTCTTTTTGCACTTTCTACAAAATTTGACAAATTCAATGAGTTTTGTAAATTTGAGACTTACATATGAAAAATTTGGAAGTCTGCGCGGATTTTAGGGGGTCGCTGGAAAACAGAGAATTCTGGGAAGTTTAAAAATCCATCCCTGAACTATTTCTTTCTAATTTCACAGGTGTATTAATCTCAAAGTAATAGTGGTTTTTGTTAAATACCTACGAAAACTATTATCATGACAAAAAATTAAGCACCACTGGATATATTTATATTTTGGGTAAAATGTTAGGTAATATAAATTAACCATTTTAGTTTATTAATCCTGTGACAAGGAGCCATGGACCAGGCCAGAATATATTCAAGGTGCTCAAATATTATAAAAAAACATTTCCGAAAATGGATCTCTGCAAATTAAAATTGACGAGAGTACAAAAACGAATAAAATTCCTATAAAAAGAGGAGTCAGACAAGGCACAAGGTGATACCATATCTCCGAAACTGTTTATCTTGGCTTTGGAAAATGTGTTCAAAAAGATGTCGTGGGAAAATAAGGGTATAAGAATTGATGGTCTGTACCCAAGTCATTTAAGACTTGCTGATGACTTGGTCTTAATATCTAGTGACATAAACGAGCTGGAACAAATATTTCAAGAACTTGATCGAGCGTCCAAAGAAATCGGTTAAAAGTGAACGAAAATAAGCCAAAATTATGAGTCAGGCCCACATAAGGATTTCCATAGAAAATCACTAAATTGAGAGAGAATATCTCCGAATACATTTATCTGAGTCACCTTATCAAGGTAAATAAAGAGAACCAAACCAAGGAAATAACACGAAGAATAGGACTCACATGGGCGGCTTTTGGAAAGATGGGATACATTTTAGAAAACAGTAAAATCCACATAAACTTAAAACCTAAAGTGTACCATACGTGTGTTCTACCAGTAGCCATCTATGGTTTAGAAACGTTGGCTATAACGAAAAACACCGCAAACCGTATCAGAGTGACGCAGAGGGCATGGAGAGAGCGATGCTTGGTGTCTGCTTGCGAGACAAGATAAGAAATGAAGAGATCAGGAGAAGAATGAAAAAGGAAAGGTTCAGGGTCATTTCAATTCCCCCCCAACTGGGGGCGGGCTGCTATAGGGACTTTGCGTCCCTCTTCAGCCAAGAACGGGAATTATAGGATAGGTCAGAGAAAGGAGGGGTGGAGAATGGAAGAAAGGCCAGGAAAGGTGGCGAGAAGTACTTCACCGGCATTCGCTTCAGGGAAGGTACTCTCTTGACTCACAAAAACCACCTAAAAACCTGAATCAGAGCAGAGGGTCGCGGGAATCGAACCCACGACCTCCTGAATGCTAAGTAGACGTGCTAGCCACTAAACTACAGAGCTCGGTGGAGAAGAACGAAGGTGACGGACATAATCAAACGAGTGGCAGAACTGCAGTCACGTTGGGTCGGTCACGTAGCACGACAAAACAGCGATCGATGGGCACTAAAAATCTTATATTGGAGGCCGCACGAAACGAAGAGAAGCGTGGGAAAACCACAACGGAGATGGATCGACGACGTGAAGCAAACAGCAGGCAGCAAATGGTTGCAGATAGCGCAAGACAGGAGCAAATGGAGAGAAATGGGAGAAGCATACATCCAGAAGTGGATGGTTAACGGCTGAGAGAGAGTGACAAGCACACGCAACGTAAGTTGCTTGTGAATATAGATGGATATAATACCATTGAATTTTAAAATTCAATGTTAATACTTCACACACTTATGAAATAAATTATTTATCTTTGTAATTTTTTGTCATTTTTGTTTGAATTCGGAATGTACTAGATTTGTACTCATAATTTCGATTTAAAAAAATTGCGAGTTTTTACAATAATGAAAAAAAAAGATGGTTTTGAAACATCTGGCTATCTATTTGTATACTTTATCAAATCATTCGAATAGACCAACCTCGTTATACAGTTTCGGATTTAGGAAGAACTGAAGAAAAAAAATTTTAAACATTTCTTTTAATTCCAGGCTGTAAAACTTGTCCTAAAGTGTAGTATGTCGAACAACGTAATTAAAGAGGTGCTTATTTGTTCGGTAATTCCAACCCTTCCCGAAGTTATCAATTAGTAGGTATGTACCTGAAGCATAAAATCTCAAGTTTATTTCTAATTTCATTAACAATTTTCGTTCAGTTCTCATTGTTCGTAATCCGTGGTATTTAATTTAAATTAAAAAAATGGGAAGCAAACGTGGTTAGTATTTGCCTAAACCAAAAAGTCGTAAGAAACAGTTAAAACCGGCCCCTTTTTGCAAAGCGTAAAAAACAAGTTAGTGTTTTAGTGATTCAAACGATTCTAGTAATGATGTTAGTGATTATTCTATCAGCGATGGTAACAGAGCAAAAATACTGAGGATACTACTTATATTGAAAATGTGAAATCGTCAGCCATACCCGAAGCATCCGAAGAGTTTTCTGATGAAGAATTGCCGGAGTTGGTCATAGAATTCGAAGAAACTCAAAAATAGTTCGATTTTACTGGACAAAGTATAGTAGATATCCAGGTTCTATTGAAATCCCTCTGATCTTTTAAACACAATAGTTTTGATTGTACAGTTTGTGATGTGGAAATTATTAGCGAATAGAGACTTGGTTTTCGCAGCATTTTTACAACTAAGTGCGAACTGTGTAGCAGAGCATGATGTTACAATGGTTGCAATTCTAGGTAATTTATATCTTATTATTAAATTCAGCATACGTAATTAAAGAACATGCCATCCTGTGCGTATTTTGTTTATTTTTGCATAAATGGTTACAATAGTATTAAAATACACACACCGGCAAAATTAGAGGAACACAAAAAAGTCATATTTTCGTTATGTTTTAGGATATATTGAAATGGCTCTGTTGGCAGTGCGAAATATTTAACCAAGTCAATAAAGCACAGAGTTAAGATATTTTATATAATTGCAATTTAAACAGTAATAAAAGTATTAAATGCATTGGTAATGAGATACGAGAAGCAGTAATTAGTCGGATAAAGGCACGCATAAGCAAAGCATATTTCAGAGGGTTTGAATTTGAAGTTCGACTAAAGTAATATAATTAAGATGATAGGATTGTGCATATTTAAAGCCAGACCAAATGACTGAATCTCAGACGCAGGCCTTCAGTCGCTTGCAGTGCCGTGCTCTTATGGACCTACCATTGCTGTTCTTGGTTTCTGTCGAATTAGTCTAAATGTGCTGTATTTAAAGTCAGGGATTGGCGATTTTCCTTATTTCTCCATTTCGGCCGCCGGCGACAAATTCTGTATCTCGGATACCGATTTACCATTGGAGCATATGAGTCCACGTGTACCAGGACCTGGACACCCCTACTTTCGCCAGCCAGAACATATGATATCATATCATAGGCGTAGCAGATTTTCTTCAACTTCTAGTTAAATCGAATAAGCAGGGTGTTCCTTACTATACAACGATCATAGAGCGTACATTATTTGACAATGAAAAATTTATTAGCTTAGTAGAGCCCAATCCCTGACTTTGAATACAGCACATCTAGACTAATTCGACAGAAATAAAGAACAGCAATGCTAGGTCCATAACAGCACGGCACTGCAAGTGACTGAAGGCCCGCGTCTGAAATTCAGTCGCCGTGTCTGAACAGACTCAGATTCTGTATCCCGCATACCGAATCTCGGATACGGAATCCCCGTGTGTTCAGGGCCTAAAAAGCACCTTTTCTTTTTCATTCATT
This sequence comes from Agriotes lineatus, assembly GCA_940337035.1. Classification (NCBI taxonomy): domain Eukaryota; kingdom Metazoa; phylum Arthropoda; class Insecta; order Coleoptera; family Elateridae; genus Agriotes; species Agriotes lineatus. The sequence goes on from CALNHX010002953.1 coordinate 10,970, forward strand.
ATTTTTGATGCTTCATTGCTACACCTGATACATCGAACGACTCGTCAATATCAAGGGGGAAAAAATATTAAAAAAAAAGATGACATTTCAAAAAATTGTTATAAAGAATACTTACTGAGAATGACGAGTTCTATTACAGGTTAAAATATTTGCACTCATTTTCCTAACACCATGTATTTTAATGTTATTCTTGAATTTGAACAAAAAGATCAAAATCCAGCATACGTATTTACGGGTTGTTATCCTATAAACCCACAGTTTTGTACTCTTATACGAACACACTCCTCGTTATCAAGATCAAGAATAAGAGCAATCATAGCATTATACCTCTTCATTATCTATGTGATTCTAGTATGCATGGGTTTTGTATATTTTTAAAGCGTACCAATACGTTTGTTAAACAAATGCCAGTTAAATATCATTTTGTTATTTATAAATGCCAACATTACAATTCTTGAAACATCAAAAGTGGCGTGATCTTAACCTATAAGTTTATTTATTGACAAATGTCTAAACTGTTATACAAATGTTAAGAATTCCAGCCAACTCTGAATTATATAGAAAATTAACAGACTGTCAGTTCATTAATTTGCCACTTGCGAATAGGCATTGCTCAAAGATCAATACCATATAAATTTACTTTGCTTTTTATTAACTTGTTGAGGTGACGGGAACGTTGGCAAGACGTGTGAAAGTGTGAATACAGGGCCAATTTCACGTGACGTTGATGGTACTGACGTGACGGTGACGTTTTGTATAGTGCGAATCGACCTTTATAACCAGCCTTTTGAAAAAAGTACAAATTATATTGTTTCTACTAACATCAAATTTGCCCTTTATTTTTTAACAATAAACGTTAACACATCCACACCGGTTACAATTAAAACGAAGTCTCTGCTAAATATTTCAATGATTTTTAAAATATAAGAGATAGCTTTTCATTAACATATTTAAAATAATTGTTCTAGCTCCCTGCATTCTAATTACTGAAAAAAATTAAGAGGCTACTGACAGGTTTAGTTTTGTTATCAAAAATAGTACTCACCACTATTATAGGCGCTTCTTGAAAATTTTTGCTTTCGTCGTCAGTTTCCATGTCAAAAACAATGTATTTGCCTCACTAATAAGACGCTTGTTGGATCCTTTAACGTCAGAATATTCCCCTAAGTCAGTGGTTCTCAAAGTGTGGTACGCGTACCCCTTGGGGGTACGCGACAATTTTTAGGGGGTACGTGGCAGGCCAACAAAAAATAAAACAAACCTTTAAATTTAAATAGGGGAAAAAAATATTTGTGTGCTTAAGACCACACGGGAGAAGTGTAAACTTCTATGGCATTGGGTATAATAAAATTCTGCATAAAAAATTATCTTTTATATCACCCTGTATAATTTTCCACCAAAAAAATGAAGTTTTAGCGAAAATATAAGGTTTTGAAAATTTTGAAATTTTTGACTCGCCCTGTATAAGTCAAAAATTGTATATAGTGGTGGCGCGACGGTAGACGGGTGGAGAGAGTGCATCAGCTGATGTGATGTACAGTCGTGTGCAAATAAATCTGGGACAGTGTTTTCTTCACATGCAGATTCAGTTAAGAATTGAAGAACATCTCCATGGATTTCCTGCTATCAGAAAGAGTTACATTAAACTTTAACAGGTACTACTGAAACTCGTAACTCTCTCTGATAAGAGGAAATCCATGGAAATATTCTTCAAATTCTTAACTGAATCTGCATGTGAAAAAACACTGTCCCAGATTTATTTGCACACGACTGTACACCCCTCCCCCCTTTTTGTTTTTAATATAATAAAAATGTATGTAAGCAATATCTCTTTGTTTTATTTAAACATGACGCGTAATTGAGTTACACAGGTTAAAACTATACCTACTAAATAAAAAGGTTTAAGATTTTTTTTTATATTTCAGTTTACTTACTGATAAGGGGTACTCAAAAATTTTGTTGGTAAAAAGGGGTACAGTGTCTAAAATAGTTTGAGAACCCCTGCCCTAAGTTATCGCTGCGCGTTTATTACTTTGTCCTTTTATCCTCGATTCCCACAAATTCTCCATATTGATACTTTAAAAGCGAGCGAATTTTACTTTTGATGTGAGAATAGCAAAAACTGCGGTACAAACACATTTTATACAACGATGTACGCACTACGCCGAATAAAACTAAAATGAACCATATTTAACTACTCAACCTCTTTTTCAATAACTTATATAATGATTAGTCCAGCGCAAACAATACAACTCATAAAATTATATCGGTATTTCTTATTTAACCACCGCTATCGCTCATATGCACTCACACAGAACTGCACCACATTGAGGTAGATAACACATAAATAATCTTCTAGTGTTCTCGTTATGTACGTAAATGAGCTAAATCAGGATAGGATGAGCATTTCTTGTAGTTGCTTTGTGATTATGGAACTGAATCGTTAGAGTAGGTATATTTTTTTTAGTCAGCTCGCCGGCATTATGCAGCAACATTTGGCAATGTTAGTAGAACTGTCGATAAATCAACATTTTAATTATCATGAACCAAGAGTAAACTCGTTTATCCTACTAAAAGTTTTTTTTAATGAAGTAGTAATAGCTCTAATAATAACTTATAATTGCATATTGCACTGTTTCACTTAAAATTGCATGAATTTTAACATTTTGAACATTGAATAGAGACACTTATAATTTCAAAACAAATCTTACTTTTCAAGTTATAAAAACAGTACAAAACATAGCCAAAGGAAGAATTGCAGCGTAAAAATTCGTCCGCGCAATACTAAGTGCTAACATATAAACATCCACTTATCATATATAATGCAACTAGTGAGTTCTTGATTATCAAATAATCATTTCTGTTTACACGAGATATATTGTTTGGCAATCGCGCGATTCCGAAGGACGAGCGTGATTGCCTAAAACAATATATCGAGTGGAAACAGAAATGATTTGATAATCAAGAAGACACGAGTTGCATTCGGCTAGATTATATCACGAGTCAATAAACAACGTTTAAATAGTGTATTTTAAATATTAAAAGTACAGTTAATGTGGTTGTTATGACAATTGTACTGACAGCAGGTAACGTGATGTGTGTGAAGGCGTGTGATTATCACCTATTAATAAGGAAGGTATGTGATTGTCAGTTGTTATGTAGATTATCAAAAGTTAGTTCATGCGTAACTATGCATTTTGCCGTTTTTCATTGGTTGATGTTAGAGGGAGTGGTGGTGGATTGTGGATTGTACGTCCTACAGCACTTAGGCCACTTTTCCGGGCCCATTGTGCGTACTAGTGTACTACCACTACCTTAAACTACCCTTAACCTAACCTATGGTAAGGGGTTTCCTGGAGCTGACAACTGCCGAGGTCCGGATTCGAACCATCGGCCACAGACTCCCGAAAAATCCCTGTGACCTCGACTGCAATAGAGGGAGTGGTATAATCAGCTTAATAGGAGCTAAGCACAAATTTCACTTTAATTGCCCCAAGAAGTATTGCTTTATCGACTTTAACGAAATAACTTGTGAATTTGTTAATTAAATGTACAGGGTCGCTATTATGTATGAGACCAAAGCTGTCGTGGTCAAATGGTTTGATATATGCGTTTCATATTTGGTGTATGTTAATTTGAGGTTATTTTGCATATTCTGAAGCAAAAAAAATGCTATAGTTTCTACGTACGGTCGCCATATTTAATTTTTTAAATAGCAACCTAGGCTGTGTGATATATCAATAGAAAGCCTATTTTTTTCTCTTTTCAGAAATATTACACACGTATAGGGGTACATAAGAAAATAACGCAGATAAGTAGAGAAAACATTTGAGGCGTGCTTAATTCGTCGCTGCACATTTAGCGAAATCTGGTCTCCATTGCATTATCAAAACGTCATAAATAAATAAACTACAGACAGTAATTAAAATTTAGGGCAACAAACAACATTTCCGAAATACAAATGAAAACAACAAGATTATTAATTAACAGTGGTTAAGAGAGGAGAAGTTAAAATTTCTGCTCATTTACTTCTTGGCAATAATTAATGCACTTTTTAAAATTGTCTAAAGAGTCGTTCAAAGAATTTCGAGAAATATCAGCCATTTCAGCACGAATACGATTTTTCAATTCTTCTAAATTGTAATTTAAATAAACGCGACTTTTTAAATAGCCCCACAAAAAAATCTAAAGGAGACAAATCTGGTGACCGAGCGGGCCACTCTACGGTTCTTCTTCTCCCGATCTAACGCCGATCAAAAATGTCGTTTAAATAATTGCGCACTGCAAGTCCATAGTGGGCAGGCACACCATTCTGCTGAAACCATTGACTGCACGTAAAAGCTATATGAACAAAACAATTTTTTACTTCAAAATATGCAAAATAGCCTCAATAGTCCAGTCATTATAATATTTTAGGTTACAAAAGGTCATGACGTTTTGAAACTTGGCAGGAATGTCGACCTATATGCCCTAACTATGGCTCTTAATTTGCGACCTCGGGAGGTCGCCGCTCGCCCCGCCATCTTGGAAAAATGGCACCCAAAAACAGTTTTTGGCGTATAACTCCGTTTCTGTTAATCCTATGCAAATAAGTTCTTATGATAAATTAAAGAGAATAAAATTTGCTACTACACAATACCAATAATATTTTTGGTCATATCGATAGTTTTCGAGTTAAAGGGCTTAGAAATAGAACGAACATTTTAAATTCGCAAAAACTCTGTATTTTCAACAGTTTTCTCACAAATTAACTTATCTATAGTTTGTTGTACAGAAACATTATTAAAACCAATACATATTGCAACTCGTTTTTACACAACCCATGAGGTAGAGTGCATCGGCGCGTTTTTTACGTAGTTTCCCCAGTAGGCCTAATCCACAGTCGAATTGATTACCTACTTGCTTTTCCGCAGCTTTGCATGTTGCGATAGTGTTGGCGCAAATTATTTTTCAGAGTCACCAGCTTCTTCTTCTTCTCTTTCATTCTCCTCGTACATTTGTAAGGAGTCAAGAATATTTGCAGTCCCATTATCGTCCTCTTCGTCAGAATCTTCCACAATGTCAGGAATGTTTTCGCAAGCTACACCATTGCAATAGAAACAGAGTGCCGAACATTTTAACCCGATCTTCCGACACCCGCATGCCGTTCCACAGCCTTTTTTACATCTGCAAGAAATTGACTAGAGAAGTATTTCGGGGGATGGCTGTTGTGTTGCGCGAAATCCCTGTTCTTGTTTTCTCCCAACCGTATTCCTCCGGGTTTTTCGTAATGCCTTTCCACATCTGAACTCGATGATATGTCCGTAGGCAATGCTGACGTGCAGAATCTTCTGTGGGAGGCAGGGAGGCAAGGTTAAATTTGTTTTTGAAAACAGCCTTCACAAAACATTCGTATTGGAGGGAATCCAATGAGTCGTTTTCATGCGATGCACTGCAGCTGTAGCATTAACGTCTGCTTCTGGATGTTGAAAGATTTTAATAGTATCAGCCAACTTGTCATTTTTTTTAAGGAGGTTGAAAAATTTGATTTTCCCCTGGTTGAACAGAGCACAGGTGGTATCGCAACCACTGAATGCATGGAGCAACTGAAAATTCTTCACTACGGTATTCTTGTAGTTGAGGCTTTGCCCAGAAAATATCTGTTGTCCTGTTCTACGCCCTCTTTGGGTGTGTGGTTTATAATTTCACTCCCGACGAGCTCTGTGATGCGGCTTTGGCCTACTGCAGCGTGGGTTGCTGTTATTTGCCAAGAAGCCTGTAATCTGCCCCACGAGCTTTTATTAACTTCTGAATTTTATTTCCATGTCCCTGGCCGAATTCTTCAAATTACATGTGAAGTTTAACTTGTGTTTATTTTGTTTGAGATTATATTGCTGTGCCGAATGTCAGCATACTCGATTTAATCCATTCAGCATTCCTCCAAATTTATCTTTGCTTATATGTGTGATAATTTGATCTTGATCTCGTATATTACATCTTGTATTATGCGTAAGACCAACGCCTCCGATGAGTTCACTTAAGGCCGCATCAAAACTTAATTTGAGTTAATAATTATATCCATTGCCTAATTTTGTAACAATTTAGTTTGTCCATTGAATATAATTATATTTATACACTTGTTTATTGTATTTGCGATTCCGTTAGCCAGCGTATACTGGAAGAACTGATATTTAGACTAATGCTATTATCTTAAACCATGTGTTTATTGCATGCACCCGACGTACTGGGCGTAAATATTTCTTCTTCTTTTTCTTCTTCTTCTTACTATAGGCCAGTGTCCTGTTTTAGCCATAAAGCGGTTCTCTGTGTGTATTTGTGTACCATATTACTGAATATTATACATTTTACTGTTGATATGTGCATTTTAGTTACTACAAAGTGATTTATGACCTGGTTATGATATCTATTTCTTTTCAAATTATTGCGACTTTGGTTAAGATTTGAGTTTATGCGCATTTGTTGTATAAAGACTTATTGCTATGATAAATGACTTTAAGTATTTATAACAAAGCACTGTTAGCTTGCCAGCCTTCATCTGTGCCCATGTAGGCACGATGGTTTGATGTAGGCATAAATTTGGTATCAATGGATAACGCTGCATACGCTGCCCATACATTAAAGTAATTTCGGTTTTTTCTAGTTGTTATAAATTTTATAATTTTAAGTCATATTACTGGTGTCAAAACTGACTGTTTTAGACGTAACTGCCAGTTGCTTTATGTTATTAAGATGCGATAACTCTGGTCATGATATGCCGTCATATGTGGACGTTGGGTTGCAGTTCCAAATAGTAAGGGGCTCCAATTCTACTTACCTTTTCTTCCATCGTTTAAAAGATGGCGAAAAAATCACCTTGCGAGATTTCTTCAGATCTTCACGTTTCAGGGTCTCTAGATGATGAAAAACATGTTTTCTCAATTCCGTCTGTCTGTCTGTTGCCGGTATAGCGCGAAAACTATTTGTTGGAGAAAGACGATATTTTTAATGCGGATTATATTCTTTCCTGGCGTAAAACCGAGAAAATTTCGGTAAGCTTTAACTCAAGAACTATTACTAAAATAAAAGTAATAATTTACACATCGCTCAGGTGTTTACCCCCGATAAAAAGAGATAATTTTGGATCCAACAGATACAGGGTGAGCGCGTTAAAAAATGTTGTTTATTGTTGCTTTAACTATGGAATAGATAATAGTAATAATTTGCACATAGCTCAAAGCTTTACCCTTGACGAAAATGGGACCCAACATATACAGGGTAATGTAAAAGAGGCAAAAAGGGAAAACGAATAAGTACGTCGTGCTTAATGCAGCTGCATCGCAGAGATGCGAAGGGTCCTGCGTGCCCTCGTGCGACAAATGGTCGGTTTACTATCATGCGGTGAAATGGCATTTGCAGGCGCCGAAGCTCGAATTTTACCGGCAGTAACGCTTATTGGTTTGAAAATTAATGTAATACGCATTACCAAGTCTTTCCTTTTGTTGTTTCGATGTTGTTAGAAACGTTATCATATTTTTACCACTGGTTTTCCTCTGATTTCTAAAATTGTTTAGTGCCACAATATCCACTTTTGAGGGAGGTTCTGAATAAAATCCTTTACAGATTTTTTAGTACCAGTTGACGTGACTGCAACATTTTCTATTATTCCATTATTAGTTTATTATGGTTTTAAAACGATAAATACGAAGTACATGTTATTAAATTTACTACTCAGTGTTATAGATATAGAAGCAAAAAGAAATAGACACAAGATGAACAAATAACATTGTGACCGGAGACCTAAATGGAACGGTTGGTAAAAATGACAAAAGCATAGAGAGATATCTAGGGACACATAGAGGATCAACAAGAAACAGCAATGGAAACAGAATACTCGAACTATGTACTTATAGAAAATGATTTGGTAGTAGCAAACTCTAAGGTCCAACATAGGGAAATCCATAAATACACACACAAAGTATACTCAAAGCAATAAAAGTCAATCATATTTCCTATTTCCTAGTAGGAAGCGAAGACATGAAACTAATAAAAGATGTTATTGTGAAAACAGAAGCGAAAATAGGAAGCGACCATTAGTACTTGGTAAGAATGGAAAATGAGCTGAAAATAGAAATACCGCAAGAAAAAGAAAGAAGGGTAATAAGAAAAAGTATCCGAAGTTACTGATTGAAAGAACGGGAGAGGAGAAAAGAGTATCAGAGAATAATAGATAGGGAATTAAAGAAATAAACAAGGAAAAATGATGTAGAAGAAGAATATGCGTATCTAAAGCAAAATATATTAGAATCAACGAAAGACAACAACAACATAAAGAAAACAGCATGGTGGTCAACGAAAATAAAAGAAAAAGTGAGAGAAAAGAAAAACACGGTAAAAAGGGCAAAACCAGAAGAATGGGTGAAATTCGAAAACAGAATGAAGGATAATTTCACGGAAAATCAAAACAGCTGAGACAAAAAGGACCAGTACACCAGTAGTTTGGAAAAACATTAGAGATAAACCAGGGGAATTACTCACAAAAGAAGAATATATAATGGAAAGATGGAAGAAACATTTTAAGGAGGTGCTAGAGGATAGCGAAGAAAAAGAAAGGGAGGGTAGCGACGAAAACAAACAAAACACCACAACAGACGTTGAATCTATTACAGAAAAAGAATTAGAGGAGGCAATTCACAAGATAAAGTTATGAAAAGCAGCAGGAAAAGACCGGGAAACACCAGAGATGATAAAGCACATAGGGGAAACCGGTAAGGGAAAGATACGAGAACTAACCAACAACATAGTAAAAGCAAAAGAGCCCCAAAATATTTGTGTAATTGTGCCACTATACAAAAAAGACAATAGAAGAGAGTGCAATAATTATAGACGAGTTACACTATTAAGAATAACAGAGATACAAAGATATGGGAAGCAAGATTAAAGAACAAACTAGAAGACACAATAGAAAATGGTTAATGTGGTTTTAGCAAAGGGAGAGATATACAAGAACAATATTTTCGTACTAAGGCAAATAAGCAAAAGGGTAATGAACAAAGGAAGTGAAATTCACATATGTTTCATAGACCTAGAGAAAGTGTTCGATAGAATTAAAAGAAAGGACATATGAAAGCTACTAGAAAACAGAGGTAGAACAACAAAAGAGATAGAGATGGTCAAAACAAAAATCTAGTAAGAACAAGAAATGAGGAGTCAAAAGAATTTGCAACAACGAGAGGGCTAAGACAGGACTGTGTGCTGAGCCCGATATTATTTGCACTAATTATGGATGAGGTACTCAAATAAGGTAAAGAAGAAAACAAAAAATGTAAAGTAGGGAGATGGAAAATAGAAAAAGTACAATTGTCGGAACTTCTATATGCAGACGATATGGTGATAATAGCAAGATCAGAGAGAGAGAACTACAACACAACCTGAATGTATAACAAAGACATTGATAAATCATCAGAGGAAAGAAGGCACAAGGCAATAGAAAAGGAAGAATTAGAGCAAGTGAACAAATTCAAATATCTGGGAACATATATTAATAACAATGGGAAGATAGACCGAAATTAGCGAGCGGACAGCCGTGGTAGGAAGAACTTTAACATGATAAAAAAGACACGAAAGTAGAGGTAGTGAAAAAAGTGATGTACCCGGCCTTAGCTTACGGCAGCAAATCGTGGACGGTCACAGATAAATAGAAATGCAGACTTACAAGCACAGAAATGAGGTTCTGGAGAAAAATAAAAAGAAAAACTAAACAAGACAGGATCAGGAACATAACATACAGAAAACAACTGAACTTAAAGGCAATGCAAGGAGTGGTCTAAGAAAGGTAACTAGGATGGCGGGGACGTGTACACAGAATGGGAGGAGACGGTATGGTGAAGCAAGCACTGGAAGCAAACCAGAAGGAAAGAACAGAGTGGGAGACCAAGGAAAACATGGGCAGAAAGGGTAAAGTAGCAGCGGAACAGAGAGGGCTAGAAGTTAGACAAATAGCGCAAGATGGAAAAGAGTGGAAGAAGTGGTGCCAAAAAACACCAATCAACGAGGAGTCACGCCAACGCAATCGACTTCAAGCCTTACAATTTACGGTTAGGATGGCGCAAAGGCTCAGGATTATGTATGATGTATTGCTATGGTTTTAAGCCCTACCAATCAACTCTGTAAGCATTGCCAAATTAATGGACATTTCATGAAAGCTCAGAGTGAGATATTTTATATAACTGCAAAACTAAAACTTGAATTTGCCAGAATGAATACATTTGTAATGAGATGCCAGTAATTGCAGAATAATTAATTAATGAACGCAATAAGCAGAGCTCAATTTGAACAGGGATCTAAGTTGAATGTAAGTTCAGTTAATTGATTAGGTTTGTGCTAAAGTAAATGCCAAGCCGAATGAAATTTAATAATTACAAGATGGATCGCAAACGCAAGGGACTGAAGCGTAGAATTCAGGTACAGTTTAATAGTGAAATCCAGTCAGGGTTTTATAAGAAAGGTAATTGAAAGATAGATAAGCTTATGAACATGCAACGAGCAGATAAGAATGAAGGCATTAAAGCATTTGAAGGAAACCGTAAGAATCAAAAGGCAAGGGTTATAGAAAGTGCAGCAAAGGAGACAGCATATGAACTTAAAAATGTGTGGAAAATAAAACAGTGAATTCAAAGGAAGCCAGTGCAGGAAATGCACGATTTAAATACTCTAATCAGTGCAGTGACATGTGAATATTTAAACGTAATTTAAAAAACGTGCAGTGACAAATAGACACGCAAAATTAGTATAAATGTAAACAATTATTTTAGATGTAATATTTGTGTACAAAATCCTAGCTTTAAGTAGAATTTATTGTTAAAAGTCAGTATTTTGAATCATGTTAACATCCGTAATTTATTTGAAACTAACTAGCTTTTGTTTATAACAAAAAAAAAGACAAATGAATAAATGAATGGCTTGACGTGTGAAATTGTGTTCTGTATTAAAATAAAAATTTCTGATATTAAAAAAACTTTACCAGTGTGTTGAGCAAATTTGTGTGTCCATGTGGTATTATTTTTAACAAAATCCGCCACCAAAAATTGTTGAGGTGTCCGATGCTGTTTGACATAACCTCGATCCGAAGTAGCCTTAGTTCCAACAGCTACGAGGAGGTCTACCAGTCCAGCCAGCCCATTGGGGAAGACACCAATGCCATTCAGCAGCCCGTGGGGTAGGTTCCTGTGCCCCAACAGCAAGATCCGGCCCATACCAGCCCCACAACGAGGTCAGCGTAGCCTACGAACACTCCGATTTGAGAACGACTAGTGCTGCTACTGTTCATTCTAAAACTAATTAAGTGAGCGCCGGGAAATTCATGCATGCATAAGAAGAGCAATATTCAAGGCAATCCAGCAGTTCCATCGCCGTACGAGTGATTCCAGTATGGCAAAAAGCCCAAACTCCATTATTTGAGGTTATCCGTTGGTGAGATTCAGACCGATGCCAAAATAAACAATTGGGAGATAGAAGTGGGCTCCATAAACAAATGCTAGAAACCAATGAGGATTAATGCCCCGAAAACCAACTAATTTAAATAGTTATCAATAGAACTGTGATCGAGTTTACTTATTTTGTTTATTCAATTTGACGCGATCTTGCAAACGGCGTCCATCTTGGCTTATATTTGACCCAATTTCAGTTTCGATTGTGCGTATGCGTATGCAGAAACAGATCCGTATTTAATAATTTTAATAAATTATGCATTCAGGATGGACCCAACTGAGATGAGTCTGTGCTTTATCGATTTGAGCTAGCGTATTATTGGATTAATTGCAGATAAAGAAAATATTATAAAGGGCATACAACTATTTATTTTTATCTATCAATTTATAAGTAACTTTTAATCAACCTAAGATTTGATAACACGAATACGGAAAATATTTGCGTGGTTCCCTTATTTAAAAATTAAGTTAATAACATATTACAACACTAATTAGACATACCATTGCAGTATGTATGTAGATATAGAAGCAATGAGATAAAAACAACCGATTTCTTATTGTATTTTATGCCTGTTACTTATTTTTGTCTTTATTTTTCGGCGACACTGTTTATGTTTTTATTGATAAGTAAATAATAATTAGGTAATATTTAAAAATTGCACAGAAACGTTGAATGTCTTTAAAATGATGGAAACAATCATGATGTCCTATTAGAAACAAAAAATAACTAATTAACGCTTCGCATAATTCCATCACTTTTAAAATTGAATTATATTGGTTAGCGCGTAAAGTCAAAACCTATATCAGGAACAATTTCAGCTAGTAAGAAATTGGAAACTAAAATACAAAATTGTTTTTTTAACCTGAATTATAAATGAGCTTCATGAATGCTCAGCTGTCAAAAACTATGATTGATCGATTTTAAAAACAGTAATGTGGACAATTGAGTTATCTCCATATTTTATGTAGAATTTCATAAAAGCGTGCTTTGTTTTCATTAACGTCAGGCACAATGAAAATTTTATTAGCAGCCGAATTTAAATACTTTCCTGCTATCCTTTCGATATCAACGATTTTATCGTGCGGTTCCAAACCATCGTACTTAGAAACACCACGTCAATTAAAAACATCGTGTTGGTATTTGCTCAGTTCTATGTAATTAAAAAGCAATTTTTAATATTAGTGTAACCAATGAGCTATAATGTTCTACATTACCAGGAAGGACCTTGCACTACTGATTGGATTATACAGACAGATCAATAGAAAAACCAATTAGGGCAGGCTGTGATATGTGTTATACGTTTGGCAGTACTGAAGTGTATTGTCAGTCTATGTCAAATTCGAGATTAGTAGGTTAGGTTTTGCTTGTTGTTTAACACAAACTGACGTAAAACTTAACCTACAAATCTCGAATTTGAAATAGACTGACAATACACTTCAGTACTGCCAAACGTATATAACACATATCACAGCCTGCCCTAATTGGTTTTTTTATTAATCTGTCTGTAGGTACGAGCAAAAGTGGATACAAATTAATATTAAAAAAAGATGGTTGCGGATACTGAAAAGAAATAAAAAACGTTGTGCTGTTGCAAATCACATTTAAATAAGCAAAACTATTTTAATTAAATTATTCAAATAATTAATAATTAATTCACGGCATAACTTAAAATAATCAATAAGTAACACAAAGAGTACCTATTTACGTTTTATACATTCTATGAAAAAATAAATTGGGGACTAAATATTCATACCATGAGATAAAAAAAATGATTCTGAGCAGGCCTTGATATGTTTTATAAGTTTGGCAGCACTGAAGTGTATTGTCAGTCTATGTTAGAGATGGGCGGAACGATGCGTTAGGTGGAACGTTCCACACGTTCTCGTTCCGAAATAATACCGTTCCAGAATAACGTTCTTCCGGAACGACGCAACCAAATGACATTACTGGTTACGACGTCATTCTAGAACGTTTATTATTATTTTATTAGTGACATAGCAATAACGTATTTTTTAAACTTCATTTTAAGTATTGTTATAATATTCTTGTACCTAAAGAAATATCAGTGAGATTGAGAAACATGTAGGTACACTTGTTTTAAAAAATAAACTTGTTAGATTCCTTTAGTGAAACTTATATTCATGCCTTGATGAAATTCCTATTTATATCAAAATTTTAAACTGTTTTTATTTTTAGTTCCATCAGTAAATAACGATTATTATTATGCTGAAAAATTAATTAATTTGTCGTTTTACATTTTACAATAAAATTAACATTTATAATATTTTACAATTATGCGTTTCTATCAATGAAAAAACCTAACGTGAAAGAAGCGTTCCCAGTTCCGTCCTTCCTTGCGGGACCGGGAGGATGGAACGTGGAACGGGAATCGTGATTAGTTCCGAGCAGCGACGCGCAACCAACAACACTAACACTGTCTGTTTGTGTTGCGTTCTTCTAGTTTTTACCGTTTCAGTTTTATTTCCTCGTTCCAAAATAATGCGTTCATCCTATGTTAGGAACGTTCCGGTACGTTGCTAAAAAATACCGTTCCGAAAGAACGTTCCGTGCGGAAAGATTCATCTCTAGTCTATGTCAAATTCGAGATTTGCAGGTTAAGTTTTACGTCAGTCTGTGTTAAACAACAAACAAAACCTAACTTTTTAATCTCGAATTTGACATAGACTGACAATACACTTCAGTACTGCCAAACGTATAATACACATCAAGGCCTGCTCAGAATATTTTTTTTTATCTCATGGTAGAAATAGTGCATGGTAAACTCACTGTAAGTTCCAAAGCCCATATTTATTAGTAAATCTTTGAATTGACTATAAATAAGTAACACTATTTTTATTAGAATTTTCAAGTTTTGCAAATCTTACTTATCAATATAGATAGCAAACGAGTCAGTCAGCATATTCTATAATTTGCATTTGCAGGTTTTATTGAAAACAAGCATCTATAATTTCACTTTCGGTAAGTAGTCAATTTTGTAAGTTAGGACACAGAATGAGCTTTTATAACGCCTATTGATTATGTTGTATGCTAAGCTGATGCGTACGATGTGTTGCATATGGCGCTCGTTGAAATTGTGTTTAATTTGAAAATATATTAGCAGTATAAACGAACATCTCGGGTCGGGTCACAGACCCGAGACTCCCGGCCAAAACAAGCCATACGCTAAATAAATATTAAATATTATCTATAGTGAATATTATTAAATATACTATGATCAAAAATTAATCTCATCTGGCTATGGAATTGTTCCTAATTTATGAATGCAACTATAACTCACTTAAAAATCAAATGTCAAGTTTGACATTTAAGTGTAAACATAGTTGCATTCATAAATTAGAAAAAAATCCATAGCCATACTAGATGAGATTAATTTTTGATCATACTTTATTTTAAATATTTCGCTTGAGTTTACCAAACAGGCCTTGTAAATAAATGGCCAACTACTTCCGCTGCTCAGCGTCGTTCAGCACTTTGTATTGTATTTATTTTGTTGATACAGTAACAGATATGAAAAGTCTATAAGACAGAATAATCGACATCTCTTTTTTTTTTTTTTTTTTTTTTTTTTTAACTATATAATTTATTGCCAGATCAACAAATCTTGTTTGTTATACATAGCATAGATGATAACTATAATTAAATATACATACACATACATATACATATACATGTACCAGACGTGACATAAAGAGACTACTTAATTATCTCAGTGAAATATTACAATGGTACTATCAGCCATCTTCATGGTCAGTTAAAACAATGTCCTGAGGTAGTTTTCGTTTCAGTCTTGTGTGGATGTTGGTTCGAAATAGTTCATAATAAACTGCACCGCTACACGCACTTGAGTTCATTATAAATTTTTTAGCACTTATTTTAATATATTCGTCAATGGGTAGAATGCCTAACTCGTGATGCAACTGAGAGTTGCGGAAGTACCACGGAGCGTTGACAGCAGTCCGCAACACTTTATTCTGGAAACGTTGCAGTTTTAGTAGGTTAGATTTTGATGTGTGACACCATATAGAAGATGCATATAAGAGCAAGGGTCGTAGCAAGCTTTTATATAATAACACAGCACATTCAATTTTTAATGCAGATTTCCTATTTATCAAAGGATAAAGTTGTCTGAGCCTGTGATAGCTTTGGGTTAGTTTTTGATTTATATGGTAATTCCAACTTAGCCGGGTGTCCAGATAGATGCCTAAATATTTGACTGCTGTGTCATTTGGTTTCCAAGGTACAATTTCATTATTAATATGTATACAGGTTGGATTGTGGAACCTACGGAGCGTGAATATCTTGGCTTGACATTTTTCGGAATTTACATGAATATTCCATTGCTGGAACCATCGAGAAAGCTGGTTTATGGCTTTTTGTAATGCTAGTACTGCATTATCCAGCGTTGCTGCCTGGGAAAATATGGCCGTATCATCGGCAAATGTGGCTAATGTGGCATTAATGTCTGGTAAATCGGATGTATATATACAGAAAAGGATTGGACCCAAGATGCTGCCTTGTGGGACACCGGCCTTGATATTTTTGGGTTCTGAAAGTGCTGTGTTAACTCGAACAGAAAATGTTCGATTTTCTAGGAACGAGAATATTATTGATTTGAGATAATGAGGTACATCTATATCCAGGATTTTCTTTTTTAGACCTTCAAGCCACACTCTGTCGAAGGCCTGTGCGACATCTAGAAATATGGTTGCGGTGTATTGCTTGTTTTCGAAACCGCACTCGATGAGTTCACTTATCCTTTGAAGTTGATGATGTGTCGAATGGCCTTTTCTGAATCCAAATTGGTATGTTGGTAGTATGTTCTGGTTTTCCGTAATATCGGTTAATCTCTTATGAATAACTTTTTCTAGCACTTTGGATAGAGTAGTCAGCAAACTTATTGGTCTGTAGTTGTTTAATTTTGTTTTATTTTTGCCTGGTTTTGCAAACATTAGAATATGGGCATGTTTCCATGACTGTGGAAAGTACCCTATTCTCAAACATGCGTTATAGGTTGTGCTTAAGTAAGCTAGAGCTTTTTTGGATAGATGTTTAAGAATTGTGTTTGTGATAAGATCGTGGCCTGGAGACTTTTTCGTTGAAAATGCGTCTATAATGTCTTTAAGTTCTCTGGGCGAGGTTGGTTTAATTCTGTCCGGGCTCGGTGCATTTGTTTCAATGTGATCTATCACATGTTTGAAGTGTGTAGGTGTGCTGGTGATGATGGGAGTAAAGGTCTTTTCTAAGTGTTCGGCAAATGCTGTAGCTTTTTCTTCATCTGAGCTGTAATTCTCGCTACCAGATTCTGATGAAAGTGTGGGCAGTTCTTCCCTGTTATTTAAAATCTTTTTGGTGGTTCTCCACAGGCCTCTGTCTCCTGGACTAAAGTTGGCTATGTGTTGTTTGTAACTGTTGATTCTGAGGTTGTCGAGTTCTCTTTTAATTCGGTGTGTAAGGTTATTTAGTCGGTTTTTGATTAATGCGTTTCTTGTCCTTTGCCATTCTCGTCGAAGTTGGCTTTTTTCTTTGATTAGATTAATTATATGTCTTGGAGGGTAGTTGTAATCGGCTGGAAAGATCTTGTTAGTTGGTTTGCAGGCTTGTTTAATACTGACTTCAATTGTAGTGGTGAGTTGGTCGATCGCTGCATCAATGTCCGGTATAGTCTTAAGGTTTGTAGGGCAGGTTAATATACTGTCGAGTGAGCCTTCAAAGTGATTCCAGTCCATCTTGCCGTTTATAAGTTTTGGCGTTGGTTGTTTTATTGATAATTTATTGGTGAAAGACACTAGCACTGGTAGATGATCTGAATTAAGCTCGGTTATAACCCTCTGATAAACTGGCCTGTTGAAATTTTTCTGCAAAATAATGTCGAGTGTGTCAGGTTGATGGTCTATTCGATAGGGATAATACGTATATTCATCTGGTGCCAGAATTTGGAATGAATTTGTTATCGCGAAATTTTCTAGTTTAATACCCTCAGGGTTTGAAGTTCTACAGCCCCACAGGGTGTGTTTGGAATTTATGTCACCGATAAGCAGCAGCGGTTCCGTCGTGTCAAATATCTTTGTAATATCTTGTGCTACTAGCTTTTTATTTGGCTGCCTATATGCACTTGCAATTGTTACACTGCTGTTGTCGTCGAGTTTAACTTTGATTGATGTTATTTCAATGCTCAAATTGGGGATTTCAGGAAGTCGTGTGTGTACAAATCTTCTCTTAATAAGGATCGCTACTCCCCCTGATGCAATTTCGGAGTTACGGTCTTTGCGGTAAACGTGGTAGCCAGGAATTTTAAAGTTAATTGTTTCATCCAGATGAGTCTCGGTGATACATGCTACATCGACATCATATCTCGCTAGAAAAGCAATTACTAAGGAGCGTTGATTCTTTATTCCATTAGCATTCCAGTTTAGGATCGTTAGGCATTGTATTGCTTTCTTCCGTTTATGGTCCATTGATAAGCAAAGGTAAGAGGGTTGTTGTGATGAAGGATTTAATTTGGTTAATATAAGGTTTGATTAAATCTAAAAGAAGTTGTGTGAGATTGTTGGACAGCATAGGTTCATTAGGTGAGGTTGACTCATTTCCACTTTGATTAATACCGCTTTTGAGAATATCTGCAAAGGTCTGTGCGCTGTTCACTTGTGAATTTCTAACATTGTTGACTTTTGGGGTGGTTGCCTGGGTTTTCGCTCGTTGCTGTAAAAGTTTAATGTGATGAGGACAGCCACGATAATTTGCACTATGTTCTCCTCCGCAATTTGCGCATTTTGGTGAGTCGGTGGTTTTTTTTTTACATACGGTATGTAGGTGGTCACCTGCGCATCTCTAGTAACAGAACAAACGAAGGTTTGAGCAACACTGAAAACATCCATTTAAGCACGTAAAAAGCATGTGAAAAATAGCTCTCTATGTGGTAAGTCGTATATCATATCAGTGGCGTATCTGGCAGTGTTCCGTGTGTTCCGGGAACAGGCGAGGCAAAGTTTAAAAAATTATCTTAAAAAATTGTGACAAAAAAGGGTCACTAAGGACCATGCACTCACAAGAAATAAAAAAACTAAATCTTAAATCTTTAATACAAACAACCAAAAAATGGTTGAAAATAATCAAGGGACGCCTATGGCGTTGCTAGGGATGCAAACCAGCAGGCAACTATAGTATATTGTGTCACAAGGGCAGAAAACGAGCATTAGCAGCCCGCGGGTATTAGCTGCATGAGCGAGCGAAGCGAAGCGAAGGCAGCTGAAAGCTAAGGGCTGCTAATGCATTTTCTGCATGTGTGACACACAACTGTTTTTCACTTAGCATTAAAAAAAATAACAAAAAATATAACAAAAAGCTTTGATTTTATAAATACAAACAGAATTTAATAAGAAACTTAAGTACTAACAATTTACGAATTTATTTATTATAATAATTAATGTTAATTATCCCTTGAGCACAATTATGTATAGTAATACCAGAATTTGTAGGCATTTGGTAAGTGTTCGAAGTGCTAGTAGCCTGGTGACTTATTTCTATAGATGAAGTGGGTTCATTGGAATTATCTAGATTAACTGGTATTTCATTTATTTGGTCGGAAATGTTTAACACTTCAATTCTGTTATTTTTGCTAGTACTAGGCTGCTGTTCTTGGTTTGTCAAGATTTTTTGAGAAATATTAATCTTATGCAGAAGAACGCCAACCTCCATGTTTTTTAAGTGTAAGCAAATCACTCCCAGAGTTAGCTAGTAGGGTTGCAGAACTACGGCGGAAGCAATGTCCTGTGTATGTACAGCTGATTGCAAATAAAACTGGGACAGCTAATATGTAATATTGTAATATGAAGTACAATAACATCTTAAATACTCGTAATTATGTTCCTTTTCTTATGCTTCTATCTTTAATAAATTTTATGTATTCACCTACGAAAATATAAGTTAGAGAAAGTTTCACACGTTATTAAAAACGCAAAAAGTAGTCTCAAGACTTGTCCCACTTTTATTTGCAATCAGCTGTACAAGGTTCAGATAGTTTCAAAAAAGTGGCTATTTTGCTTGGAATTTTGCTAAATACATTTTTTGCGATCGGTTGTACTGTACATTTATTGTTTTTGTAATAAATGAATAGGCGATTGTGTGGAGTGTGGGTAGGTCTAAGAGAAACATATTTGTTGTATATTGTAAGTAGATTCAATCCATCAACTGTTTTGTTTGTGACTGTAAACGTTCTTGTAATATTATTTTTTGTTTCTGGAACTGTAACAATCAATACGTCTCCTCTATTATATAAAGTACGTTTTTTTTCTATAATAATTTTCAAGGTCAACTTTCTAGGGGATAAATTGCATTCCTGCAGGGTCCCTAGTTTTAATAATGTTGGCACATAGATTTTTAGTTCTTTTCTTCCACCAAAAAGATTATTGTAATTTTGACAGATATGTCATAATTTAATATCGATTGCTTCAGTTTTGCATTTAAAATATTTCTTGGTTGTCTTTTTTTATCCGATTTTATTAATGATGATGATGATTCCATGTTAAAAAAAGAAATTTGCCAAGAGTTCAAATTAAGAAACTTTGACATTCAAAATTGACACATAACCACAATTTTGAAAAAGTTCTACCAACACGAGGTATAAAAATTTCCTAGCGTTTTACTCACATTTCTACCAACATTGTAACACTTTGACAGTTATTATAGAAAAAAAAAACGTACTTATGTAGTCAAGTTTCATATTCAACAACTCATTTCGACGACAAGCTCCGTATAGTTCCATAATAAGAGAAACCTACAATGCAATGTTAATAAAAAATAAAATTAATTTATCTTAATTTATTTGTTTACCTTTATCATAAGATATTCTGAATCATCTGCTTCCTTAAAAAATTGAATGCATTGTTCTTGAGTCAAAGTTTTACACCCGTATTCATAGTCGTTCGCCAGCGGATCGCCGGCGACTCGCCGGAGTTTCGTTATGAATAGTATGTTGGCGGCACTGTACGTCTATGTCAAATTCGAGGTGATCAGGTTAGGTTTTCAGTCAGTTTTGACAGAAACTGACACAAAATATAACCTGCTAACCTCGAATTTGACATAGACGTACAGTGCCGCCAACATACTATTCATAACGAAACTCTGGCGAGTCGCCGGCGATCCGCTGGCGAACGACTATGAATACGGGCGTTAGACTTTTTAGGCAGGTAATTTACAGAATTTTGTTTGAAAAATGTAAGAACTTTATGAAAATTATCAAATTTATATTTTTCTTGACTTTAAAAGTGGTTTTCAACATTGAAAATTCAGACCATAGTGCACCTGCATTTACAATCTTTGATCTTTCCGATAGATAAGCAAGTAATACATTTTCTGTTTGAATAATTCATAGTACTTTTCGTACCGTTCTCTTGACTTTGTAAGTAACAAATTCAGAGAAATTTTGCTAGCTTCCTCTTGCAAGTCCGGTGGAGTATTCGTAAATTCTTCGTCATTGTCTGGATTACCATTCATTTTCACTTACTCACTGAATTACAATTATTCAGAACTTACTGTTATTTTACACTTTTATTGTCTGTTTTGATTCCAAACTTTGATTTAAACTGACATTTAATGAAAAATTATCTGAAACATCAAAGCACGCAAATGACAGTCAAAGGTGTCCAAAGGTGTCTAGATTATGGAAAACTTCAAAATCGTGTTGTTATAAGTTTAGCGGCCCAAGGGACGATAAACATTACTTTCGGTCACATTTTTAGGGTCAATATGATTCATTTTCGTATATGATAGGCGAAAAAACTGTTTACTACATCATATAAAAACATTAAACAAATGCAGGGTTAGTTTGAGTTTAATTTAATTAAAACCGAGGCAGTTGATTTAGCGAAGGATTGGGGTACTATTACTGAATTTGCAAAAAAAAGAATATCTAGACCAAAAATATTCTATAGCGAAATTAATAAACATTACCAAATTCAAACCAATGAAGACTGGTTTAAAATTAATGTGTTTTTCAAAACACTAGATATTATAAGTGTCCAGTTAAGAAGTCGAAGTAATAGTCTGAGCGGCGGTGACACTAAGTCTAGTGTGATAAAACTTTTCAATGTCATATATATAATTCGTTAGGTCATTGATGGGGAAACACAAAATGGCAGTGCTGCCACGTGTGGACCGAACGGCACTATAAAAAATTATTAAAAAAAAAAATTCAATATCTAGTATCATAAAACTTCAGGATTCTGATTGTTCCTCCAGACAGGGGAGGGGTAGGGCAACGCAATAGCAAATTTATTGCAATTTACAATGTCACGCGTATTTCATTAGTACAAATCGAAAAAAAACCGGATTAATGCCGATAAAACCGAATGAACACGCGAAATTCGGTTGCGATAATCGCGACCTTCAAATGCTGCTGCCGCCATTTTCTTCACTTTCTGGAAAAGTCAGCAGTGGTTTTTCTTACACAGAAATTGATGATCTTTCAGATAACGTTTGAATTTGTATAAAGTTCGATGATACTAGAAAATAGGATCTGAGGGATCACTTATCTCCCTGCTGCCGCTGAGAAGAGTTCGCTCGGGGAGTGGCAGCACTGTTTTTTCTTAATGCCCTACCCCTCCCCTGTTTGGAGGAACAATCAGAATCCTGAAGTTTTATGATACTAGATATTGAAAAAAAAATTTTTTGATAATTTTTTATAGTTCCGTTCGGTCCACACGTGGCAGCACTGCCATTTTGTGTTTCCCCATCAATGACCTAACGAATGATATATATGACATTGAAAAGTTTTATCACACTAGACTTAGTGTCACCGCCGCTCGTACTATAATGGGCTATTCAAAATGTGTTCAACTTTTCGAGTTTTGTCCCCAGATGTGTTACGTAGTTCTTCTCTTTCTGACAAAGAACTATACGAAATGGGTAAGGCTCTTTACCTAACATATCCAGAAGATATTTCGGATACACTTTCTCAAGAACTAATTTCTTTTAGATAGTGCTTTCAAAATGAGTTAAAATAAATTAATTCCATTAATGAATTACTAGATCTTGTCTTGATTAAAAATTGTTCTTCTTGTTGTAGTTTTAGTGAAATTATTACTGCTTGCAATATATTATTAACCATTCCTGTTTCAGTAGCTTCTGCTGAAAGGTCATTTTCAAAATTAAAGTTAATAAAAAACTATCTAAGAAATACTATTTCCTAAGAGCGATTATCAGCTTTGGCAATGGTTTCTATTGAAAATGACGTTGTTTGCACTTTAGATATAGATAATATCGTAACAACTTTTACCAAATCTAAAACAAGGAAGAAAAACTTTTCTTCGTAATATCCTATGTTGATTTTATGTATAGTTTTTGTTTTATTAAAATTTTTAGATTTTTTTTATAATTGGTTTTTTGTGTTCTAGTTTATTTTTGCATCTACTTATTTAGTTAGGGGTTCTTTTTTCGTTGTTATATTATGATTGAACTTTATTTAATTTTTAATGTTTTATTTTTTATTAATTTGTTATTATATTTTTTATGTATGTGCAATATTATGACATAAATTTAAAATTTCGTATTTTTATTTTTATAAATTATTTTCCCTTAATATACAAAAGAAAGAAAAGGGGGCGCCCGCGGAGATTTTAGAACACAGGCCCGGAGCTGGGTTAATACGCCACTGTATCATATACAGACAGATCAATAAAAAAACCAATTAGGGCAGGCTGTGATATGTGTTATACGTTTGGCAGTACTGAAGTGTATTGTCAGTCTATGTCAAATTCGAGATTTGCAGGTTAAGTTTTATTGTCAGTCTGTGTCAAACAACAAACAAAACCTAACCTACTAATCTCGAATTTGACATAGGACAATACACTTCAGTACTGCCAAACGTATAACACATATCACAGCCTGCCCTAATTGGTTTTTTTATTGATCGGTCTGTATTATAGGTAGTGCCAAAAAATACGCCTCATAAGGAGACCTTTTTTGTGATTTGGCTCAGAGGAAAACTGATTAAGGCAGTAGTTTGTACTTACAAAAATCAATCGATAGGATAGCCCAAAACCACCAACTTTTTGTTATTCTCTTGAGAGCTAACTGTTTGCTTGATGCAGAATAGATTTAATTTAATCACTGCGCAAAATTAACATTAAAGAGCAACCAAATGAAATCAGATGAAAATCGTCAGATGAGAATGAAACCAAAACATGCCTCGTAAAACATTTCCGAAACAGAGGAATAAAGTCTGTGCAATTATATTTTGCAGTGTAGGTTATAGCAAGTCTACGAAACATATTTTATTCGCAACCATATATGTAATGTTAACATTTCTGACCTCATTTGAGTGGGGGAAGTCGTACATTTCAGCCCGCTACTTCCCGCACTCACTTCCCGCTCAAGTGCGGGAAGTGAGTGCGGGAAGTAGGTACATTTCCGACTGGTGAGTAGGTAGGGATACTGGGAATCTTGTTGATCCATTCATGCGCGTCGCAACCTGTCGTATCATAATATAATAATTTTTCCAATTATTGTTTAGAATAAAGTGGTTGCGAATAAAATAGTATACAAACCTCGACAGGAAGTTTCCTTAGTCTCGAGATAATAGCTGATTTCGACGCTTCGCGTCTCAATCAGCTAACTAATCTCTCGACAGTAATGAAACACTTCCCATCTCGGGCTGTAATATACTGTAGTTAGCCTAATTAGCTATTGCCATTTCCATAAAATTCCTGATAATTGGGAAAGAGAGGAGACAGCTGGCATATGCTGGTTTCAGTCGTTCATGGAACGTCATCCCAATTTGAGTATTATTAGGCAGCCCCAAGTGTGTAGTTTGTCAAAGGCTACATTGTTCAATAACCTGAAAAATGTACAAGAGGTTATAATTTATCAAATAGCTTCCGTCTAATAAGTGTATTATTAAAATAACCCCTTCATTATAAGTTGCAATTACCATATCGCCGGAGAATCTTCCTACTTATATTCGCGAGTTGGTTAACAATCGGTGGCGCTGTAATTGATTTTGATTATATTAGTGTTAACTCACTCCCTCCTTCGGAGTAGATTATCTGGCCCGTTAAACGCTGTTGGTTCCGGAATTGTTTTGGGTCTTCACACCTGGCTATTCGGCTTACATTGAAGTGTTATAAGATTATCGGTTATTTATTCTATTGCTATTGAGTATTAGAGCGTTCAGCAGTAACAATACCTTTAACCAGCAAACTACTACGTCATGCAGTAATTAATGATTGTATTTCTTCGATTTTTTAACTGAAAACGGCAAAATCGACCCTTTGATAGATTAAAACAACGACTGCAACAATAAATTAAAGCTTACTCATGAGAAAGTCATTTTAAAGGTATGGTTAGAACTTGGTACTCGCTTTATTGGAGCTGTATATGATGCGAAAGGGTTTTGTTTAACATGTTTTGTAATGGTTCTAGTCACTTAACAGGCTGAAAACGCTTTTAAATGTTATATTTTGTCAGTTTTCATCTATAAATTAAATCACTTTCCACTATAATGATTCAATTTATTACCTAGAAATGCAACACGACGGTGGCGTTGTGTTGTTTGACATTTTAAAATACACATAACGTTAAAAAATGAAGTAGGTAGTTATAAGTCGCTCACAATGCTTTACGTAATGAGTATAGCTTCTGAAAAGGATGTAAACTATCCTCAAGATAAACTCTGTATGGGTACACTTGAAAAATAAAGCTCAAATACGTAATAGTACGTAACTGCTACTACGTTTACATACTGTGCCCATTATCTAATATACTTTTAGTTTTACTATCTATGCTGTTACACATGCCACAGTAGATATCAGTTGATATTGTATACTATATTTCTAATTACAAGATATTATTTTAATTTACTTGATTACGGTTGCTTGTAGACGAATTGTAATTTTTTTAATTTTATCTTTCCTACCTTTTTTTTCAGGGAATATCGTTGGATCTACAAATATAGAATTATAGTGAAATTGGTTCAGTCGTTTGGATATTACACGCACAATGAAATAAATGTCCGTTATATACATATATGATAGGTTGCACACCAGTAAATACTTAAACACGCATTTGGCCACATTTTTATTGTTTTTTCAAAAGATCTACTATGTGATCGTAAAGCAGAGGTACAATATCTTTTGCTATAACGAAATTAAGATGATTAAAATTTTTGTCCTTAACAACATAAATTTCTTGGGGCGTAACTGCATCTGGCAAAGTGTCGTACAGTCTTTCCACATCCTAAAAGATAAACCACATTTATATATTTTACAAAAATTGAACATAAGAGTACATACCTCTTTGCTTAACATTAAGTCGTTATCTGATCGAATTAAGTAGTTGGGAATCTTCAGTTTAGATAAATCATATGCTGGCGGTTCAGCAGATCCATACACTTTTTTATTAGTTTCGGCTCCGTAATCGTAGTTCCTAAACTCCCCTGAGTCCATTAACTGAACAAAATGATCCATCGCTTTAACAGAATGGTAATCTAATATTCTCTTCATGGAAACTGGATATGTTTCCTAGAAATAATTAAAATGTAAGTGAACTAATGGATTTTTGAATAAAATGGAATTTGCTTCCATCTACTTACAGGATCCTCTTGGTCACTATTGAATCCGGAAAGTATGTGGTTATGGAGTGTACATAATTTCATTTGGAACGGATATGGTAAGCAAATGAAGTCATACAACCATTGGGGCAAACCAGGTCCTGAATGTAAGCGGCCATTGCTCAACACGTTTACTATAGGCTAAAAATCGTAAGCACAACTATGGCATGGTTCATTTATTTTCCAACGACGTCATTTCTCCAGAAAACATACCTTTATTACATTCCAAATTGGAAATCCATACTTTACAGGTGTATCGAGATTTTTCACAAACACAGCGGGAGCTAAAGCAATAAACACATCAACTTTCTCCGACGCCTCTTCGGGGTACATAGTCCCATATACGTACAGAGCCGTCGTTCCCATAGAATGACCAATGTAGGATATTTTCTGATTAGTTATTTTTTTTATAAAATTCAGTTGTGCAGGCACGTCATACAGTCCGTGTTCGTGGAAACTAAAATCCCAATATTGTATATCCGTATTATTCAGACTGGTGTGGTTCGGAGAATAACTCGTTCCTCTGAAGTTTCCCACCCAGACGTCATACCCAGCATCGGCTAAGATAAAACCTATAGCAAAACGTAAATATAAGCGTTTAACATAGTTTGGATGCAATATAATTAGATAATTACCTAACGACTTCTTCCCTGTTATAAGATAGCTGGCGCCATTTGCACCAAGTCCATGTTGAAGAAGCACAGGTTTCCTTGGCTTCTTATCCACACTGATTCTTCCGTGTGGTATACGGAATAGCGTTAAGATGTATCTATCTTTGGTTATGATAGAATGAGTTTCTACTGGGTAGCCATGTCTTCGAATTATCTCAGGCTACAAACAAAATATGAATAATTATAGCTCATATAGAAGGTGCAGAAGTTTTACAGTATAAATTAATCACTAATATTGTAACGCATAGAAATGAATTGTAAACTGCTGTATTGACTGCAAAAATTAAGTAAAGTTTTGCCACTGGCTAACAGGGGCCGCCTCAGGTATCATTTTGAAATCCATCTTTAATGGTTCTTAGCGTCGCTCAAACTGTCATTTGATACGTGTTGGCGTCCAATTGTCGGCTATTCAGAGGAATTTCCCAAAAAATGTTGCCAGCTAAATGAACGTACGTGACGAAATGTGCCGTTTCAACACACGTGCGCTCTGTCACCATTGTTAGCGGTTGCTCTAAAAACTTTCCACTCTGTGTGAACAACAAGGTAGAGATCATCTTTAAAGTAAAAAAGCCAACGAAGTTAGTTAGGACCGGAAGTTGCAATAATTTAGATATGCAGACCCGAGCGTGAACATTACGCGCATTTGGGGCAGCTTTTATGTTAGTTTGAACTTGGAGCTTCACTTTTCTACCAGAGTTTGTTAGAACTCGATGTGTTAGATGTGTTTGTTCCAGCGGTTTTAGAGCTAATTTAAATCCTGTTGTACCTGGACTCCGCGATTATAAAATCTTCTCTTGTAGTTTAGCTAAGATAGGTAGAAGATTAATGGGTCGATAACCGCTTGGATATTTATCGTCTTTTTTAAGGAAAAATCCTATTGAAAGTTCCACCTTTTTAACGCAAAAAGGTACACTTTTTTAACTATTTCGACCAAGAGATCACTATTCAAAACAACTACGTGTACAACACGTTTTGAAAGGACATTCATTTGCTTGATTAACTCAAGCTTCGCATTCGTTATCAAACTGCAAATTCATGAAAAAGAGTATGACTTTCAAAACTAGTTGTACAAATTACTATTACTTGATTTGGGAAAGAAGAACACAGGGACATGTTTCCAGACATTTGAGAAATATCCAGGTCTCGAGCAACCATTCAATGTGATACTAAAAAAGGCTGTAGCTGTTTTTGGAAGATTTTGAAGAACAATGTTTGAGATGAGATCATGTCCAGAAGACTTCTTTAGCGACAGGATATTTACGTGTGGCTGAATTTCTATTGGAGTAGTAAGATCTATTAGCCCTGGACTATCTGGAAAGGTAGTGTTGTAATTTCATGGACAAAGGGTTTATCAATTTCAGTAATTGGTGTGACAAATATGCCTTCTAGGTGATTTACAAAGAGGTTTGCTTGTTCCTGATCAGAAGCGTAGGTTCGGTTGCTGAGTTCGATATTTGAAGCTGCTGCTATAAGATCCATTTAGTCGCTAGCCACATGGTTGGGACGATGGGTTTACTTTACGTTTTATTTAGATTTTTCTGGATTGGTTTACTGCTATTGTTATTTAATTATTAAGTTGGTTTATGGCTGTGCCAACATTTTATTATGTTGCAATTGAAGTAGAAAAGGTTATGGCTTCCTAAGCACTTCTCTGTGTTTCCAATCTACACGGCCGTACCTATATTAATCCAGGTCGTTTTGATCATGAGAACCTTGTGAAATGCCTACGGTATGCATAATATGTTAGTTCACTAGGTGCTGAAATCCGAATGGTGTGTTTTGAGACAACCTGATGTCACTTAGATTGTTGCTATTGAAACCCCTGCGGGTGTTTGTTAAATTAAAGTCGCCAATTGCTAATGTAGGAATATCGCTTTGTAAGAGTATTGCAATATCTGCTTCCTGTAGTCATTGTTTAGGTTGTTTGTAAAATGGAAGGATGTCGATGCTGGTATTCAGTTCTAAATTAATTTCCACCGCTTCGAGATTTTCCAGAAAACTCAGTGCAGGTGGATAAGCGCATATAGAACGTTTTATGATTACTGTGACACCTACTGAAGCAAAATGAGTTGCACAATCTCTACAATATACAACATACTTGGATATTTTAAACTGCTCGTTTTCCGCTAGGTGAGATTCAGTAATAATCGACTTTATGTCTGGCTAAGAAGGTTATAATCAATGATCTTTGGTTGGATAAATCATTAGCATGGTAATTTACAATTATGGTTGTAGGGCACTTTTTGTAGCGATGTAATCCCGTACACTCGATGGGAGATGACAGTTATTTTTTGTGTACCCTAAGCGTTGGCAGTTTGTGTATTGAGTTGTGTCCTTGCTACTGCCACTAGGCTCAACATTGATTGTGCAATAATCTAGATTAGATTATACATTTCTTTGGCTTCTCCGTTTTTTGTTAATTTGACCGCACATATAAAAATTGATTGTTTATTCTTTAACAGTGTGGTGACTTAAGTAGATATTGGAAATTCCTTTAGAGGTTACTCCAATGCGCATCTATTAAATTATTTCGAAGTTGCAATCTGTGATTTGTTATTGTCAAATCATTTTTTACCGTTGACTTAATATCAGTAATTACAGCTTGGCAGTTGCTAGCTTTGAAGCCTTGAAAACATTTCGTCAAAATTTTGCCTGGTTTAATAGTTATATTTTGTTATTCTGTATCGTTATTGTGGCTATTGTTAGCCACGTCTAGCTGTGCTGGGAGAAAATATTTATTTTGAGTAAGAGGTTCAGTATTTTCAAATAGGCGTTAAAACTATTATTATTGTTAGGTATTGTCGGGACATCTTCCACAAGTCAGGCATTGAACAATCCAGAAGCGCATTATCAAATGGAGAAAGCGTTCTGTAAAAATCAATGCATTCTAGACTTTAAAAATCTGCTTGACAAAACATTCTCATAAAGAATTTGCATACGAAACAAACAGATCCAAAAGAACGACCACTTTTAATTTAAATAAAATAAAACGACCAACATAAAATACTAATTAATCATTTTATTTGCGTTTGCATCGGCACATTTTACACTTTAAATAAAAACTCGTTTCTCTACATTTTCTCTACAAACATACCGCAATTTCCAATAGATGCTTGTATATATTTCCATTATGATATAATTTAATAAATTATATTTACATTTTCGTAGTTTTCAAGTCTAATAAATGTTTTGACTAATTTTACTTTAATAGGACTTTATAACGACATGGGTTATTCCTATCTTTTTCCACAAAAAGCTATAGTTTCAAGTCCGGTTTTAAGTCCAAGGTCAAACAAAATTAAATTACACACTTGTTCTATTAATAGCTTCATAATATTATTAAGATAGGAAGTTAGTAGACCACGAATACTTTCACAATTATGTACAGCGTGAAATAAAAACTGGGCATCGATTTTACTTCAAAATAGAGCAACACTTTATAAATAGGAATTGATAAGAATTACAGAAACCTGAAATCTGCAATCACAGCCATATAACACAAAATTTAATATTATCTTAGTAAAAATTTACATAAATTGCAAAATGTTGCACAGCTATGAAGAGATTTAAAGTTAGTTAGAAAAAAACTGGTGTGAGACACTCACAGAACTTCCTTTTACAGTGATCTTATAATTAGCCAAAAATTTCATTTTTAATTTTTAAGCATTTGTCAAATTACAAATTCTCTAGAATTTTAAACTGAATTCAAAAATGTAATAATATACCGGGTGTTCTATTTAAAATAGAAGTCAATAAACAAAATAGAAAAAAAACAAAAGAAACCCATTTTAGAGGTATTTAACTGAAAAATCACCTATCTCACATCAATACATATTAAAAATGTAAGGAAAATGTAAAGTTTAAAAAAACCGTTAGAGCCGTTTTCGAAAAAATCGAAAAAAACTGAAACATCACAAGAACAAACACCTAATTCCGGTTATGCGATTTTCTTCAAAAGCTTGCTGTCTCATCTACATAGTACACAAAACTTATATATGAAGTTTCGATGCCATACCTCTTTTTGTTTTTGAGATATTCTGTTCACAGACAGACACACACACTGAAACACACACACAGACAGACCAATGAACAAAAACATGTTTTTTGGTTCAGAGGACTCGAAAACGTGAAGATCTGTTAAAAACTCAATTTCGAATTTTTGGGGTGAATCCAATACTCCCTTTATCGTAAAAGGAAGTAAAAATAAACCGGCACAAAGTGCAGCAGAGAAAATATCCATCAAGTTCATCTACAGAATCAGATCAAGAAATTATTCTAGAGAGTGAGTTTCAAGAAAAATCACTTTTTGAAGATCATGTGGTCATAGAATCCAAAAATGGCAATAAGGAGCTAGATTTTTTAGTTCAGATATCTCATTCAATGTGCCAAGAGGAAGCTTTATAATAATTGAGTTTATTTACATTTTAAACACAAAAAGAGAGAAAAAGAAAATGTTTGTTGGGAAAGTTTTAGCTGTAGATAATGGCTTATATCAAGGTATCTTGTATACGGATCTATAAAAAAAATAAAATGTTTTTGTATTTCCTCCGCAACCCGACATTAGCAATGATATAAACTATAACCAAATTGTTGCTATCCTGTCGAATCCAAACATTAATACAGACCAACACATTTTTGACGACCTTTACGAATAAACAGTTTTGTCAGTAACTGATAGAATACGAAGTTTCTATTTTCTGTTATGCTGTAATTCCGTATTTTGAGTTTCTTACTTAGTTTAAAAAATGTATGTATGAATTATTCATTCTCCTAACAAAGTCATGATTTTCATCAATGCATTTGAATTTAGAGGAGAATTTGATCTGACTATCATGCCTTCGTTAAATGAAATTATTTTCAGACGAAACCAGAAGTATTTCAATTATGGCGGATTGCTTTATATTTATATCTACTAATATCCTCACTTTGAATTGCCATTTAGTACCAAAGTTATAGACCACGTCTACAATTACCCCCTAGGGGTAATACTGGACAGAGGAAAATTAATAATTTAATTTTTTTTAAATGACATTTTAAAAACGTATAGATTTGGTACTTCAGAGTGTAAACAGTATGGCTAATAATATATATATATATATATATTGCTATAGGCTATAGTAGTTATACACTGATTGACTATACTGCAATATGAGTTGGATATGTAATTATTTTACATTACGACATATTGATATTCTTTATATGTAACATTTGACTGTACGAATTCTATTTTTGTTTTAGATAAATTCTCAATTAAAATGAATTCAAGTAGTTCTTATGCCCTTTAATATGAATCGTTAATATTAAGTCATTAAATATTTCTAGCTCAGCAAAACATGATTACTCTCAAAAACAAGTCAGTTCACGCAATATCAAGACAGTTTATTATTTCTGAACAATCATTTGTTTAATGAAAACGTATGTCAAATATTTGTGACAATTTTAATGAACATCAGTGTCACTTCAAATCATTTACATGGAATACCAATCGCAAATACCTCCTTGTTACACTACCTGTCATTCAATAAATATGAAATAGTAAGTAGTCCTTTTATTAATCACCACACTTCACTCTTTTACTATTTATTTTAGTTTGCTCAATAAATATCTGTGACTGTATACCAACTACAGAGTAACCTCATTACAAGCCCATCCTACTGTTAATAACTGCAAACACCCTGGGAAATACCTCCTTCCAATTCTCAATCAGCATACAATTCAGCAACACGAATCTCGACAAAATCCTCCAGCAGTGAACACACTCTGTCTTTCAAATAAGAAGCCACAGGACGTCACCTCAACTAGCGCCAATCTCAAAACGCCACTCCAACAAAAATTCAGCAAAGTTCAATTCCACTTTCAACTATCACTCCAAAAATCCTGACGTGTCCTATTTTCAGGAAGTACAGCTTACGCTATCCAATTCACAAGATATAATTATTTGACAATAAACTAAGTTCAACATCCAATTCTAAAAATTATTTCAATAGCCTGTAGTGCTTTAATTATGTTCTTCCTAACATACACTTCTTCTCTATATCTTCATTATATTCTTTTTGTTTTAAAATTTACTCTTCTTCTCCTCTCGATAATTTAATTGTAATTAAACCCTTTCATATACCAACATAGATTAATAAATCATATTAGGAAAGGGTTTATTTTCAAAATTTCAGCTTTTTACAAAATATTATTACATGTTTTTCTATCAACATTTATTTGTGTACATAAAATTAATATCTCCTTAGTGATATCGTTTTTGCATAATTTTTACAGTTCAACACTTTATATATTTTATTATCACATTTAGTAACACCCGCTATACTGAATAACATTTCTCAAATTATTTGCTATCAATCTTCCACTCTATTTTAAGTAACTTTTAAATAATTGTAGAACCTTTTGTTTCTTATTATTTCATTGTTCAACTGAATTCAAATTATTCCATTACTTTACAAAATACATGTTAATAATTCTTATATCCTTTTATTATACCCAAATTTATCTTTGTAAATTTAAAAATGAAATATTTTTTAATATAATTATCAAACCCTTGTCTTTATTAATAAATTAATTTAATCTTCTTATATGCAATTCATTACATAATATAGAAAATTCATGCACTGAAGCAACAGGTGTCCTCAAAAATAATTTCATTTGTCCACAATTGCCCCGTTTGTCCATTATTATTACCTCCTCTCCTCTGCCCTAATATATTAATAGGTGATACAAGAAAGACACGATTGCATAGAGCAATATTAAATACAGATGGTAATTGGCTTATAGATTTTAAAAAGGTAAATACATTTGCTACTGGTTAAATAAAACAATTTTGGGGGCAGAAGGAATGAGATGCCAATGCATTAGTGTTACCAGCTATATTAGTGGATTAACTGGTGTTATAAAGCACGACACCGAGGAATATTAGTATTCCTGAAGATAACTAAAATAATAAGGTAACTAGTGGAAAATTACCTAAAATGATATGCACACATACAGAAAAATGAGCACGGACATACTAGCAAAACATATAATACAGTTAGCAGTCCAAACAAGACTAGGAAGACTCAGAAAGTCTCGAGGGCAGAATAAAAGATTAGGAAGTAAAGAAAGGAGAACAATTAAAGGGCAGAAGAAGATGATCATAATAAGGAAGAAGGGCACAGATGATGATAAGAAAGAAGGACACATTTATTTTACATTAATGTATAAGTGTGAAAAATCTTAGGCCAATTGCATAATTTAACAAAATTGCTTGGGTATATAGATGCGAAATAAATTGCGGTGTGCTGCAATATTATATTGTCTATTTGTAAATCTATACTTTAAAATAAATTCATATATATCTAATCACGAGTACTTGTTAAAGTGTAAACACTTATCGATGTAGGGGACTTTCCAAAAACGATTAGTTGGTGTAAACACTGTTCCTTGAAACATAGTATTAGATATTAACATAAAAAATTCCTTACCATAGGTAGATCGATGTCCGCATTGTAATAACAATTTTCATTTTTATCACGATCAGAATAATAGTCTGCGAAGGTTTTGCACACGTTATTTGTACTTCTTTTTATAAAACTCACTCCAACTAAGGCAACGATTACCGCACTTAAAATAATCAACTTCATTTCATACACTTCAATGACTCGGTCTGAACTTCGTACGACCAGCTCTACCTGCGAGCTCAGTCGAATTTGTATAAAACTTGTTTACGTGCGCGTACACATTTATAACGAGTTTGTGAAGAGCCTCGAATAGACCTTGACTGAATCATTGTAATCGATAAAACCGACACAAGTGCACTGATTATTGACTGGAATTTTGGAAATCTTTGAAAATGTTGGACATTTTTTTATAATTTAAGCGGTTAATGAACTTCGGCTTCATTCAACGAACTACCGTCGAATTTACTTGCGTGACGTATCTGCTTATAATTACGTCACAGGACTACTGTTTTACTGTAATCGTTGGTTTGATAATGCCATGATACACACGAGTGCAGATAGAACGTCAGCCAATAATATAAATGCAACACATGAAACTAGCCAAGAACAATATTCAGCAAGGATAGATGAATTTATAAAGCTAATTACAATTAGCTAAGATTGCGTGATCAAGGAGTACACAGTTTCTAATAAACCTATTTATATTACCACAATAAAAGAGTTTCTTTCGAAGCCGAAATAACAGCTAATTTGTATCCACTTGAAGAAGGCGTTCATGAATCATAATATCTATAAATAAAGTTTTAAATAGTTGCTTTAAAATGTAAACAAGTTTTTTTTATTAGATGAACAATTACGTTTAACGAAGCAAATTATTTCAAGAAAATTATAACGGTTAACGATATTTTCTGTTATATACAGTGTGTCTCACTTTAGACGGCACCACCCCAGTATTGTTTAATATATTATGGATTTAAAAAAAAATCTTTTCTGATTACACCCCTCACTAAATTCTACTCTTAGGGTAAAATTGAAGAAGTCATATTAGAAAGTTTTTTATCAAAAAATCTTGTTAATAAAAGTTGTTCAGAATCATTCAAATAAGCTAAATCCGAAATTTCATTAAAAGCAAAAACAAAAAATTGAAATCTCTCTCAAAACATTTCCAGAAATTCAAATAATAATCTCACAAGTTACCATGAATTTTTATTTTATTCTTTTAATTCAATATAATTTAAAAAACGATGCTTAATTACTTAATAACAGTATTTTCAACTAAATCCCCATTAGCACGTAAGCATTTTATATTCGTTTTCTGTTGTTTCCGACAACCTTTTCAGTTTTTCACAACTTATGTCTTGGCAGGCTTGAGTTATTCTGTCACAAAGTTGTTAAATATTTATTGGTTTAGTTTTATATACTTTATTTTGAATAGTTCCCCATAAATAAAAATCTAATGGTGTGATATCGGGGATCTAGGTCGCCATGCGATTAGGGGTCTATTACAACCTATCCATCTTCCCGGGAAATTCTCATTTAACCATTCCCTAACACAACTGCATTATGTATAGGCGCCCCGTCTAATTGATAATATATTTCCTGCCGTACTGCAACTGAAGGTCACGTAATGCATTTCATAAATCGTTATTTACATTTTTTAGAGATTTCAAATTTTTTTATTGTTAATGAAATTTCGGATTTAGCTTATTTCAACAATTCTGAACAACTTTTATTAACAAGATTTTTTGCTAAAAAACCCTAATACGATTTATTCAATTTTGCTCTTTATTTTAAATCGTAGTAGGCTAGCATTTTACCCTGAAGGGAAAGTGCCATGACCTTACAAGTAGGATTTAGAAAGGGTACAATCAGAAAAAGATTTTTTTGAAATCGACAACACACAAAGAATACTGGGGTGGTGTCGTCTAAAGTGGGACACACCATTGCTTTGGAATTATGAGAACAATCGCTAATGAAATTATTGGAAAAGTATTCTATTCATGCAATTATTTTAAAATAATATGAAATAAGCCAATAATGATCTTGAAATAATTAAAATGATATGAAAGACGAACTGCTAGACAGCATTTAAAATTTTGCTTAAAACTTGTTTTTTATCTATCCACTATTTTGTCCTTGTTCCTTGCGAGATAGGAGGATGATTTTTCAGACAATCCAATCATACTTTTTCATCTTTTATCCAAATATAAATATAAATTTAAAATTCCGAAAAACGTCACAGATCGACAAATACACATATCGAAGTTTGCGTGCCATGTTCTTTACAAGAAAGAAGGTTGGTTTCTCCGACGTCCCTATTCATGTTCTATCCAAATCTGAAGTCAAAATTTAAAATTCGTTTTTAGCTTAATTAGTTGACAATGTTATATGTTAAACAGAGTTTGTTAAAAATGTAGAGTATAATATGATTTTTATGCCAAAGGCAAACTTTGTTTAATAGATTTTAAAAGTGATTAAGCGATATGTTCACATTAAAATGAAAATACAACTAATAAAATAGTTTGAACCGAATGTTTATTTGTATTGCGTCATAATTATTCGTCGCATTTGAAAGCACACCCTTACTAATTATCAGATTAAAACCTGATATTATTGCTCATTTTATTAAAAAGCCATTAAACTAATTTTAACTAAACACCCTGTATACAATAACTGGCAATATTTTACTCAAGTGTATTTGATTTGGTTTTTATATTTTGATCTCTATGAAACTTATGAAACACCCTATAGGGGCCCTACAAGGGTTTTATTAATTTTATTATTTAGGTTGGTCGTTTTTGGTACTCATATCTCGGAACCTATCCTAAACTTCTCGTTTTTGTTGCTGACGTTCTTACACTAATAATAGGAGGATGCGATACAAATTACCTTTTTTAGGTACTAAAACTTAGGGGAAAATGTAACAATGAAGTGTGACCGTGGATAACGTCGCCACAATGTTGTTCTGAATAAACTAGCTCATGTATATTGCTACGGTATAAACATGACTTTACGACAACACCGGATCACACTTACCACAGGCCTAAGAGGCAAACGATAGAAACGCCTCTGATCGACCTGGGCTGTTTTAAGGTAAATCACACAACATGTCGTTATTGTGCTTGGGCGCCACCGTGATTCTCAGCTCTTGATGGAATTGCTTCGGCACGGTCAAGTCAACTGGCTCTCGTACAAAATACTTCAAACTCAATTGCTTGCTCCTAAAGCCAACCTTCCGTAACACTTTATTTTTACAATACTTTCAAATGAGGAGAAACTAAATGACATTTTGAACACTCAACACACTTGCGGAATACTTTATTGCTTTAACAACTATTAAGTAAACAAAGAAACACAAAAGGTAATTTGACAAACATAATTCTGTTATAAAAATGCATAAGGGTATAAGTCGACTTATTGCATTCCTTTTCTTGATGGCCCAAGTCCAGAGCAATATCGGGAATCTAAAAACAAGAGGATGCAAGTCTACTTGGACTACTTTAAAACAAAAAGTTCCTATCAACATGAGTCCGCAAGTTCTCTGTTTTCAAAATACAAAGTTAAGAGAAAAAAATCGTAAACTTTGTTAATTTTTGAAAATGTGTTGGGAAATTATTAAATACAACACATTCTTGCTTGTTTCTCAAGTATACTTCTATCAATCTAAAACATTAATTTCCTATGCAATTTGTCTCTTGTGAAATATTAACAATTTTGCCTTAAGCTGGCGCCGCACATGCGGTTTTCGCCAAATAGCGGGCAACAAACGTTTGTTATTCGGCAAATACCTACTAGTGTAGATCGACTCTTTGACGCAAATACTCGGTACTAAACATTTTTTGCAACATGTTGGTAAACTGACACGAATCAAAGCAGACGAATGTTTTTCTATCCCCGACTTTCGCCGATTTTTCTTTATGCAATTTACACGTTCTACAAAACTCCTCATTTAGACAACTGTAAAAGAACATTTACAGGATTTTTGTAACAGTAATTCATTAACAGGGCTAGATTAGAGTTTCTAGAAGCCATTTAAATAGATTTTAATTAGAATTTAAAAATGTTTCTCCTAAAATATGGAAATCTGAAGATTGTCACTATGTTTCGGAAATAGTAAATTATTATCAACTTTCAACGACTGGCTGCTTTTGTATACGAACCTTGGCTCTCTTAAGACTAAATTCAATGAATTTTTGTGTACCGTCCAACAACTTAAACCGCAAATTATGCTTATTTCTGAAACCTGGCTTAAACCTACTGATCCAGATACTCTGGTTAATATTCCCGATTATGCAATCTACCGGCAAGATAGAGAGCGTACTGGAGGTGGAGTTTGCATTTATCTGGCAAAACACATAATCCAAAATTTCTCAGTTACACAAATTGATATTTCCATACCTTGCATTGAGGCTATTTGTCTCCAACTGCGTTGGAAGTCATTTTCTCTTAACTTAGCATGTATATACCGATCTCCTGATTCTCAATTAGTTAATGACATGGTTCTTTTTCAAAAACCAGAATATCTCTCCTCACTCGAAAATGTTGTTGTTACCGGAGATTTTAACTTCCCCGATATATCATGGCCAATAACAAATATTCCTGCAACAATAAATTCACAGAGTCTCTTTATTGAGTGCATCCAAAACTCAAATTTATACCAACTTATATCAGAACCAACTAGATTTCGTATTAACAATATACCTTCCATATTGGACTTAATATTCAGCAATGACCGTCAGCTTATAACAAAACCCAGTATAGAAGCTCCTATAGGTATCTCAGATCATGCTGTTGTAATTTCACACCTTCAGTTTACCCTCAGTATCCCTAATAAGCAAGATAATTTAATTTCGTATGAAAAAACCAATTATGACAGCATCTCGCAATGCTTGGAGCAGATAAATTGGCAGAACC
Source organism: Agriotes lineatus (assembly GCA_940337035.1). Classification (NCBI taxonomy): domain Eukaryota; kingdom Metazoa; phylum Arthropoda; class Insecta; order Coleoptera; family Elateridae; genus Agriotes; species Agriotes lineatus. The sequence goes on from CALNHX010002953.1 coordinate 50,086, forward strand.
TTTTCGGCAAAATAGACAACCCAAGCGAAATGTGGGAATTATTTCACAATACGTTGTCAGAGCTCAAGAATAAATACACAACAAAAAGAAGTATCTACAGAAATTTTATAAAACCCTGGATTAACTCTGAACTGCTATCTATGATCAAATATAAAAGGAGTCTATGGCGCAAATATAAACACACAAATCACACTTTTGATTACCAGGCGCACAGAGCTTTTTCAAACAACGTTAAGCTAGCAATAAATCAAGCTAGGTATATGTACGAAGAATCAATAGCCAACAGTGGCAACGACAAGAAGATTTTTAGTAGTAATACTAAAAGTACTTCGACATTATCAGGTTATATGTCGATAACTTGTTGTACAATAATAAAAGAGTGTCAGTTTGACAGGTTAAATAGTCCGACCGCGTCAGCGGGAGGATTATTCTGTCAAACTGACACGATTTGTTATTGTGCAGAAAGTTTGAGACGTATAACCTGTTCGAAGTACGCATTGTATTCGATTTGATTATTTTTTGAGTAAATTTTAATCTTAGGAACAAATAAATATTTTATTGGCAGCTCGGTTATGTATTGCGTTGCCTAGTGAAGTTACTATAGTATAATCGATTTTGATAATCGAAATTATACAAGATAACTTAACTAAATCCAGCCTTCTGATTGGTTGAGATCGCTACGAAAAAAATAATCAGAAGTAATACTATAAGTACTTCGATATTATCGGGTTATATGTCGATAACTTGTTGCGCAATAATAAAAGAGTGTCAGTTTGACAGGTTAAATAGTCCGACCGCGTTAGCGGGAGGATTATTCTGTCAAACTGACACGATTTGTTATTGTGCAGGAAGTTTGAGACGTATAACCTGTCCGAAGTACGCATTGTATTCGATTTGATTATTTTTTGAGTAAGTTTTAATATTAGGAACAAATAAATATTTGATTGGCAGTTCGATTTGTTTGTATTAACCTAGCTAAAAGTCATCTCCATGAAAACAACATCAAGTTGACAAAAGTTATGTATTGCGTTGCCTAGTGAAGTTACTATAGTATAATCGATTTTGTATAATTGAAATTATACAAGATAACTTAACTAAATCCAGCCTTCTGATTGGTTGAAATCTCTACGAAAAAAATAATCAGAAGTAATACTATAAGTACTTCGATATTATCGGGTTATATGTCGATAAGTTGTTGCACAATAATAAAAGAGTGTCAGTTTGACAGATTAAATAGTCCAACCGCGTCAGCGGTCCTAAGAACAATTGACTCTGTGCCAAAATGATGCCGAAACAGCGGAGATTCTATCCAACACCTTTTCGGATGTATATTCAGATGAACCGACTGACAACCGCCTACCCGATATTATGTCTCCCCGCACTCAAGCCACTTTAAGCGACGTATCTTTTACACCTGAGATTGTCTTAAAACATCTTACACTCTTGAAAAGCAACTCATCACCAGGTCTGGACAGACTTTCTTCGTATTTTCTTAAACGATTTGCAAATTCCCTAGCATTTCCCCTGTCTTCAATCATGAGTGCATCTCTCAAATGCCATATTCTGCCACCTATATGAAAGAATGCCTCAGTCACGGCTATTTTCAAGAAGGGGGACAAATTAGACCCAAGCAATTATCGTCCCATCAGCCTCACCCCCGTTGTATGTAAAGTCATGGAGTCCATAATTGTGGAGCAGATGTCGTTTTTGTTGCGAGAACGTGTTATACCGAAAGAACAGCTCGGTTTCGTAAAAGGTCGTTCAACAATGACGAACTTACTACACTGTGTCAACGACTGGACTAAGGCTTTGGACGTTGGTAATCCAACAGACGTCATTTATCTTGACTTTTCGAAAGCGTTTGATAAAGTGCCAAAACGACGCCTGCTACAGAAAATAGAGCACTCCGGCATTCGTGGAAATTTATATTCATGTATTTCTGACTTTCTCTCTGAAAGAACGTTTAAAGTTAAAGTGGGGCAGACCTATTCCTCGCAGAAACCAGTTCGTAGCGGAGGACCGCAGGGGTCTGTCATGGGCCCCTACTTTTTCTGATATACTCTAGTGATCTGCAATTTCACATCAAAAGTAAAAAATATTTCTATGCCGATGATACGAAGATCTACACCAATCCACTTCTCCAGGCTTGGCAACTTCAAGAAGATCTAAATTCAGTAGTTTCATGGTGTACTGATTGGATGATCCCCCTGAATGTCGATAAGTGCGTTGTGCTGCATATTGTCAAGAGCAATCCATGTGTTCAATATGTTATTAACAATAACAAAGTGCGAAAAGTAAGCTCTCATAACGACCTTGGTGTGACAATAAACTCTAATTTAAGTTGGTCCGAACATATAACGAGAATCTGCAAAAAAGCCAATAACCTGCTATTCCTGCTGAAGAAATCATTTGTTAGTGTATCAGTTCAGACTTACATACTACTTTATAAAGTGCACGTTCGTCCAATTCTTAAATATGCGGGTCCGGTCTGGTATCCTGAGTTGGTTCGTGATCAAAATTTGTTAGAGAACTTAAAACGTCGCGCAACAAGACTGCCGTTTGGTGTTGTGAGGCTTTCTTACGATGAAAGACTTACTCTGTGCAATTTGCAGCATTTTCTTGAACGCCGTATTCGTGAGGACCTTATCGTAACTTTTAGAATATTACATTTTGATTTTGGAGGTTTACGTGAAATATTCAATATTAATAACGATAACCGTTTACGCGGGCATAGATTTAAACTTAAAAGAGAAAACTTTAAATCAAGAGCACGACAGTTCTTTCTATTAAACAGAGTTTTCTTAACTTGGAACAATTTACCTGAGGAAGTGGTAAGCTCCGACAATGTAAACACGTTTAAAAATAGACTGGACAATGCATAGTTTGTAATATTTTTTTTCTTTTGTTTTGTCGGCTTTGATACTTTCATAATTATATTTTTTTTTCTAATGTACAATTTTCTTGTTATTTGTACATCTTACTTGTTACCGTTATACTAGTTTAACCTGTATATTTTGTATTTGTGGGGTTATATAGGACTTAGTCCTCCCCCCTGTATTTTGTTTAATAATAATAATAAAATAATAATAAAAAGAGCCTTGCATAAAAAACGTAAAAATTATGCAAACATACTACTTTTCGGTAAATAATAAAAAAATCTAAAGAAGTAATTAAAATTTTATATTATTTCTTCGAATTATAAATCTTTAAAGTCTTCACATATAAAAATAAATTTTAATATTAAGTCTTGGTATGTGAAATTTGGCAAAATGTTTAAAAAACTGAAAAATAAATGTTTAGCTAATATTAAAAAATAGGTGCTTTCTGGCCTTGAGATTGTTTAGTTAGCAAAAAATAACACTTTAAAAAATCTCATTGAAATCTTACTTAATTTCCGAAAATAGAACTTTTTGGATTTTGACAATTTTGAGAAACTCCGTCTGTGTTTAATTTATATATTGAGAACTCGCAGAAATAGCAAACATGTCTCACTTGCACGACTGCATAAGCTCGAATATATTATTATTATTTGTTATGTTATGTACAAAATTATACAAGAAAAAAAATTCTTAGGCGGAGTTCAACTATGACACTATAAGCGTCAGCTGCTCTTCCACTCAACCCCGTTTAGGCATGTGTTACTGTAATAATGAAATAAATAGACCAATAAAGAAATAATTAAAATAAACTTGAATGAAGATTAGGCTCTACAGGCTCTTATAAGTTACAAAGTTGTCCAAATTATGTACAGATGGATAGATCACGCAGAGTGACAAAATTTTGTTCTACGTAAATGTATTTTAAAACAGTTGTAATTCAACGATTTGGGATTCAAGGGTAACGAGTTATAATGATAAGCTATTTGGTATGTAAAGGAATGTTTAAACAGTTTAAACGGTGAATAGGTGGCGTTAATAACCCCTTGAACCTCAAATTAAGTGTATGCACATCAGTTCAGAAAGTAATTTTATTGAATAAGTATTTAGGTTTTCTATCTAAAACAATTTTATGCATATATCTAATACTTACTATATTGCTAGCGGCTATGAGTGGGAAACTGGCCGATGAAGTGAGACACACAACCAACTCCTTCATGTATACGGTGAGCTGTGCGCAAGCGCGGCGGCGTCGTCCGCCCCATGGGGAAGTGGTCGCGTTTAAAATTCGCTTCTAAAGGCGGAGTTCGAATTCTCACGCATGCGCACGAGACACGTTATACTCTAAGTGAGACTATGTCGGCGCCGTAATGTTTTCTGAAGTTTCCAGGCCCTACCAGCAATATATGTGTATTATATATATGATTTTATGGTACAAGCATAAAGCGTGAAGTAGCCTACGATTAGACATATTTAACCACCGAACATCGATCAATTTGTGTGATATGTGATCGTATTTACACAATCCAAATATCAGCCTCAAACATGTATTTTGAAGTCTTTGAATCTTTTCGGAGTCTAGATAAGATAAACAAGACCCGTATACGGAATCACAATAATTCAGTTTTGATAGCACTAAAGATTCGCATAAGATTTTTCGAAGGTCTCGATTTAAAACGTGGAGATTTTGGTACAGCAGTCGTAACATGTTGTAACCACCACTGATACATTTATTAATATGAGCAGTAAACTTTAGCTCTTCCTTTATTATCAAGCTCAAATTTTTGGCTGCTTTAATTAATTCGAGTTCAGCACCGTCAATATGTATTTTAATTTGAGGCTGAATAAAATTTCGATTGCATCTTCTACAAAACAGCATTAGCTTTGATTTATTTGAGTTTAATTTGGATTTAGCAATATTAAGGAGCTCCTCTAAGTTTTTGTTTACATCCTCACACACTCCGGCTATATCACTTGGATTAAAGCATTTATAAAGCTGGGTGTTATCAGCATAGAAATGAGTAGTGGTATATTTTAAACAAGTATTAAATTTCGAAGTGTATAAAGTAAACAAGAATGGTAATAAAATCGATCCTTGAGGGACACCTGAAGTACCTAATATTTAAAAATTCTGACTGGTTGCATCTATAAGTATCTGCTTGAGATCTACCAGTTAAATAACTAGAAAGAAGTGCTATAGCATTTGGTGTAAAACTGAAGTACGGAAGGATATGTAACAACCTCGATCCCCCGATATATCTGTTTTAGATTTTTATTTATGGGGAACGGTACAAAAATAGGATGTATCAAAAGTCGTACAACACAATAGAGAAGCTGTACTAGAAGCTTTTGCTAATATTGATGGACGTTTCGTTAGAAAAGCAACAAATTCGGTTTTAAAATGGTGTAACTTGTGCATTAATCATAATGATGGACCTTTTGAACATCTTTAGTCTTAAATACTTTACTTACTTTAATTACGTTGTTGTGGTACTACTTTATTTATATTTCAATTTCCTTTATTGTTTCTTAATTTATCGTTTGTCATTCTCTGTTTATTAGTTTCTCAGAAATTATTTTTATTTAAAATTGTAACTCCAACGGAATAAATATTTCACACCAAAATAATTGTTTATAATTTTGAAATTAAAAAGAAAATTTTTAATATCTAACTTGAATTTTATTATTAAACGCGATGTGCATCTATCAATTGATTCCATAGCCTACTACTTGAACAGTTCGAAAACAAAAAGAGAAAAATGGCCATAATTTATTTATTTATAAAAATAACTATGTCAAGTGGTATATCGTTAGAATAGTTGAAAAATGGCCTTTTTTATAAAGTCATGCCCGACTATGGTTTCCATTATAAAAAAACAAAAGTTTGTGTCATAACTCAAAAATTATAGCTTAAATAAAAAATTTGGTTAGACATAATTATCTGCAACTTTTTCTTTTGCACATTTTTTCTGAAGTCAATAATAACAGAGCTATAGGCACCGAACAAAGTTAGAAAAAAATCATTTTTGCGAAATATCTAGTTAGTCTTGTATTTTTTCCAAAAAACAAAAAGCTTATTAAATTGAGCTCGTAAAACTGCAATTCTTTCCCCATTTAACCGTCTCTCTATCTCCAATACTTTCCAAGACCCCCATGCTAAACAGTCAAAAAAACTCATCCTGTATATTAGCCCACGGGTTGGAACGCAAGTCAGCAGAGAATTGTTCATAATTTATATTGCAGAGTAACCTGTAAGTTTTATAAAATTGGCAAGTGTGAGGAATGTCCCAGGAAATGATGCAGTAAATTAGATGATGATCTGACAGCGTCCTGTCAATGCTAATTACATCACTATCTTTAACAACCAACGAATCTTTAATGAAAACTTTGAGAATGATCACAGGCTACACACTACATGACAAGAAGAGAAACGTAGAAATAAGAGAAAAATGCGAAGTTGACGACATAGTTCGGTGGACGAGAAACCGCAGAAGACAGTGGAACGAACACATAAATAGAATGACGGAGGATAGACTGGTTAAGATAGTTAGAAACGAAATCCCTCCAGGCAGAAGACTCCCTGGACGACCACACAAGAGATGGAGGGATAGCTGGCAATCCACATCGCAGGAATAGGCTTACACCCATACCCAGAATAAAACAGGCAATTTGCCTATCAAATAAGAATAAGAAGAAGAAGAAGAATCTTTAATAAATAGTAAATCGATTAGGCTTAGATAATGAGTAGGATGCGTAATAATTTGTTTTAAATCAAAATTTTCACTAAACGAAATCAATTCACTACTAGCTCTATCAATGGTTAAATAGTCAATATAACAGTCACCCAAAAGTACCAAACTATCAAAAGATAAATTAATTTCGCCAACTATTTTATAAAGTTCCGTTAATAATACATTGTAAAATTTTGTATGTGGATTATACGAGGGCCGTTTTTTTTCAACCTCCGATTAGCCATAACAAAAAGACAAGTGCATATGTAACCATGATTTTACTTTGGAGATTGAGGCATTTGTCGTACCTGTGGACAAGCTTTCCAATACCTTCTGCATAAAATGTTGCCGCCAATGAATTAAAATGACGTTGTCTTGAAGCTTCTCGATATTTTGCGCTGCCCTCCTAGTCACTTCTTCAGTTGAGGGAAAACATGGAAGTTACTCGGCGCTAGGTCGGGACTGTATACCGAGTGATCGAAAATATCCCCGTGAAATTGCTCAAGGAACCGGTGGGTTACAGCAGCACTGCACGGACGTCCCTCCGGCTCCTTGAGCAATACTTATGGGATATTTTCGATTACCCGGTATACAGTCCCGACCTAGCGCCGAGTGTCTTCCATGTTTTCCCTGAACTGAAGAAGTGACTAAGAGGGCAGCGCTTCCAAAACAACGAGAAGCTTCAAGACAACGTCAAGACTCATTTTAATTCATTGGCGGCAACATTTTATGCATATAGTATTGGAAAGCTTGTCCACAAGTACGACAAATGTCTCAATCACCAAGGTGATTATGTCGAAAAGTAACCATAAGTGTACATAACTTTTAGTAATAAAATCATTGTTTTATATGCACTTGTCTTTTAGTTATGGCCCACCGGAGGTTGAGAAAAAAACGGCCCTCGTATATAACGCCAACTATAACAGAACGTTTTTTAATTTTTATATTTATCCACAATTGTTCAACTTTCCAACTGCTCTTAATTATACTGTAGTTATAAAAAGAGTTAAGATAAATTCCCACTCCACCCGCACGCGTCGGTCTATCCGATCTGACAAAGTTCTAACCATCTATTTTTAATACATTGTTGGTTATATAAGGTTTTAACCAAGTTTCAGACACGGCAACTACATCGTAACTAAAGATGTTACTATATCGCTAAAATTTTCAATTTTGGTAGACAAAGAGCGAATATTTAAATGAGCCAATCGAAAGTCACCTGTAGGCATAAAATTACAAAAGTAAATCAACAAAAAAGCAAAAAAAAGAATTCGTAAAACTCACAGAAGTGCAGCTTGCGCTCATGCCCAATAGCAAAACATATAATTAGTTATAAACACAGATGTGTTTCTACTAAAAATTACAATAAATAAATAAATTTAATGGTAGTAAATGTAAATTATACAGTTAATAAATTATTGCATAAAACAAACTATATCTTGTAAATTAAAGAAGTAAACAGAAGCTATTTAATTACTAAAACACAGACATGCAGTATGGATAATTATTGATACCTAATTTAAACGTAGGAAAAATAGAACAAAGTTTCTAACTAAAATTTAGAGTGTTTAAGGATTTAAAAATAATGATAAAATATACGGTACCCCCCATCCAAGAAAAGCGCCCTTTCATGCTTTCCAAGAATACTTCGACACTCAGCATCACTCCGTTTCGCTAATACAATGAAATATTACGAACAAGTTATTTATATATTTAAAAAAAAACATTTTTTTTTGCCGACGACCATACCTCAAAAGTTGATGTTGCCTTTATTTTCGGAGGACCTATCGTATCAAAACGATCCAAGACTTCAGGAAGGTTCCTGGCGATCGGAATCGTGTACACATACGAACATACATCCACCGCACAGAACGTTTAGGCACCCCCCAATACGAGGGAGGGATCTAGTGGGCTGGGGTCTTCACCAAAAGATCCGCACCGCCGAGACGGAGATTTGGTATAGTGGGTTCACTAGTCGGTTGGAACTAATTTTAGAGATATTTGACTCAGAGTGGTTTTCGATATGAGGGAATTTCAATACTTCGTACACTTTGTGTCGAAGTAAAATCTGAGATTCATAAATACAATATAAATTGTTAAACTAATTCGTATTAAGTAATACCTTCTAAAAATTAAATGGTATTAGAATAACAGCAAAACATATTTATCTGATTAACAACCAAAATATTGTTAGCTATCAGAAATAGAAATTGACAAGTAAACAAATAAAGTAACCGTGTGTTTATCAAACTGTACAAAAATACCTGACCACAGCTTTATCATAATCATAATCATCATAATCATAATCATAATCATCATCATAATCATAATCATCATAATCATAACTCTATAATAAAGCAGAACACTTCCCAAGGTCAAACACATCAACTCCTGGTCTATGCGTAGTTAGGTATTGTGGGCGTGGTCTTGATATTAGCAGCGTTGCCAGACTTGGTACAATTCTACGAATCTGGTACATTTTGAAACCGTTTCTACAAATTTATTTCGTACAGTGTAAATCTGGCAACAGGGCTAAAATCGTCGTGTTGACAGCTGGCCTTTAGTTTACGAAGAAGGAAACCCTCATTTCTGTTGTAGAAAAGTGAGTATTCGTTATTATATTTTCCATTTTAATTGTGTGTGCTTTTGTGTGACATAACCTAAGATTTGCATGGAAATTTTATCTGGCAAAAACAGAGGCAATCAATGCGTTTCGCACTGCACAATTTTCATAATTATCAATCCTATTAAACAATGACTGCTTTTCTGCCTGTGAAATTCGTGGTGTTAAAGAGAATAGGTAAGTTTTAAAAATCTTGTATTGTACGACGCCACCGATGAACTACTGTTCCTAGAGTCAGTAATCTTGGAGGGAGGCGCGAACAGCTGATCGTTTAGATTAAAATTACCTTAAAACGTTGCCAGACCTTTATTGTTTGGCTTCAACAGCTTTTGGCGCCAAATTATTTTGAGTTTGCTTTTAATCGTGAACAATCGTTAAACAAACGCCATATCTACCTAACAGCATTTACACCGAAGGAAATTATGTATTAATCCCCGCTTCGTCAACCGTTCAATACATTTTAGTTTGACCCTAACCGCAACACCTGCAAGAATCACGGATATGGTTTAGTGTCAAAATGTTATCTTCATTCACAAAACAGTTGGAGCTAGAACACCTCTATTCGACATTGATGTTAGGACCACGATAAACATGCAAACTAAAACGAATTAGACCCCAAATTGCTGTACAAGTAAACAAAGGTCTGGCAATAGTGTAAGGTATTTGACATGTTAGCGATCCCTCCCTCCAAGATTACTGACTCTAGGAACAGTAGTTCATCGGTGGCGTCGTACAATACAGGATTACCGTAAACAATAAGTTGTAAGCTAAAATATTTATCTGGCATTGAAATTAAAACTCAAGTTAGTTATTTTAATTTATGTTGAATAGAATTAGTTCTGTAGTTCTGGTGCTATTATTATTATTGTTGTTTTGTTGTTAGTGCTGGACGTGAAAGTTACGGTGACTCAGCCATAGGATATGTGCAGCTCCGACCAGAGGGTGAATTGTGCACCGTTAAATGCAGAATTTGTCCTGAACACCGAGTGAGAGCGAAAAACTATAATGTGGTGTTACAAGTAAATGAAAAGCAGCGTAAAGTAGAGAAGGTGGAATGTTTGGACTGCGCTGCATCAGCTGGTAATTTAATAATAATCTGTTATTAATCTGTTTTAAAATTTAAAAAAAAATTTTTACAGGTGGATGCTGTAGCAGTACTTATGTGGATGCATAGGAGGAGCGAAGAACCCGCAACTGTCAAAAGTGGGCACATCGCTAAAATTTTTGACTGTGGCAGAATTTGGGGGTATACCCGTTGAAGAAGATCAGGGTAACTTTTATCAGGAGGCAATGCGTTTAGGAGTACAAAACAAAGCAGCTGGCGAAATATTTAAACTGTTTAAAGAACCCAAGTATAGCTGCCTGGATTTGTACGGTTTATTATTAAAATTTGTTAGCAGTGGTGGAGCCCTATATGATGATTTCATCACCTTCACCAAGCAGCACATGAATGAAGATTTGTGCAAGGAAGCTGCATATTGTACCCTAATGCAAGCCGAAGACAGTTTGTGGCATCGTTTACGATATGGGAGGATAACCGCCTCGAAATTATATAATGCTGCACATTGCAAAACTGAATGTGGCTCATTTGTGCAACAGGTAATTGGAGTTACAAAACTGAGGGATACCAAAGCAATGGAAAGGGGTAGACGATTAGAAAAGCAGGCATTACAAATTGTCGAAAAAAATATGAAGACCAAATTAAGTTCTGTGGGAATTGTACTTTCAAAGAACCACCCTATTTTCGGAGCTTCACCAGATGCAGTGAGTGAGAATTTCGTTGTCGAAGTGAAGTGCCCCTCTACAGACAAAGCAGTGTTAAACTATATAACATCACAAAATAAAGTTACGGCCAAGTATAGAGCTCAAATACAAATGCAAATGCATTTTTTAAATAAATCGTATTGCATTTTTGCTGTTGCAGATGCTAACTTTGAAAAAAACCAAAAAGTTAATTTTATTTCTGTGGGCTATGATGCAAATTACATTAAACAAACAATGTTAGAAGCTGAGAACTTTTGGAAAAAAAATATTTTTCCTATTTTATTAGCATCTGCGAACAAATAACTGCATTTTTAATTTTTATTGTTAGGGATAAGCGTGTAACTATTTTTAAGTAATATTTAATATTTTTCCCGCTGCTGATCTTGTAAGTCAGTGATACAGCCTTAGTAACAAAACGTGTAAGTCGGTGATTATATTTGTTTGCTGCTTTTTCTTGACAACGGAACTTAATACTATTATTAAGTTCTTAGGATAATAAAATTAGCAAAGCAAGATGCAGATTTAGACGTTTTGTTTCTAAATTGCAAGTGTTTATGTGACATGTGACACTCATAGGTAACACGACTCACAAAAATTAATCCTGGTGACAGGTGACAAACCAAACGATTTTTTCAGAAATCTAGGAAAATTTCGATAAGCAGCGGGAAAAATATAATAAGATAACTCGGAATGTATCGCCTATTAACATTTTCGGCAGGCAACAAGCCGCGACTTCGTCTTGGCTTGTACTTGCCTACCCCAAATGTTAATAGGTCCTTACATTCCTTGTGACTTAAATAGCTATTTAGAATTGTAATATATTGTAATAAATGTAAAATTTTACAGTGTCACTGCAAGTTATTATAATTGTGTTTCAGTGTTGAATGTACCAGCTTTAATTTTGTTTACAATAAACAAAAAAGCGTTGTTTTCTATTTCTGTTAATACATATAATAGGTAAACAAATATTTTTGGTGTGTGACATGATGTAAAAATATTCTGTGGCTGAAAAAACCACTTATTATAATTTTGATTTCTAAAATGTTCTAAAATTTGATTGAAAAATCATTTTTTTTCTAAAAAATGTAAATTCCAAAACATTCAAATTTTTTAGTGTGATCCTTCTACTTGTCATTAATCCATTTGAGTTATGATATAGCTACTGCATTGATTATAATGTGTAAAATTCTATGTACAATACAGATTACATACTTAATAAATAAAACTATGTTTTAAAGGTACCTAATAATTTATTTAATTAAAGCAGTTTGCATATTTATAAATGCACAAGCAATAACAATCATATGATCAGTGTATTTAAGCAGGTTTGTGTTGAGACACGAATGGGGTTTAATATTTTAAATTCTCGTAATCTTCGAATTACACGTTCAATATGAATTCGTAGACTCGCTATTGATTTAGTTTTTAACACATCAGCTTTTGAGCTTCTTATATTTTTATCTACACTAGGCGGTCGTATTAATGAACATCCCTTTTCTACCAGCATACTTTGACCAAAATTATTTAAAAAGATATTTTTGTCAACTACACGGAAAAATTGCATGTTTAACACATTGGAAAATTCCATGCTCACGTAAAACTTTTACATTTGCTGGAAAACTCTCACTTTTCTTAACTTGTAGAGCAATCTACTATTAATTCACTAGCGATTTAAGAAGAAAATTAACTCGCTAGCATATAAACATTATAAACAGTTACTTATGGTTGCTATTATAAAGATAATAATAATAATGCCAGTTTAAAATGCCAAAGAAATAATAATTAATCGAGTTATTTAACAATATCAGTAACGGCGTAACTGGAGACTTGAGTTCCCGCATTTATATTTTTATGGCGCTCAACGGCTTAAACCTGAAAAGAAACACAGATTGCAGGCAGCTGAAAATTATTTCGGTGGAGCAAATAATTCTCACATATAATCTCATAAGTCACAAGAGCATTAATTCTTTCCGGATTTGTTTTTGACTGCGTCCCAACAGGGTCATATTAATTAGGACGCCTTCCAGGGGCAAGCGTTTCCTTTACAGAGACTTTCCATTTGAAAATATATTTTTTGGAACTTTTCCTTACTGCCAATCTCTAGCGTGCTTTTAAAACTTTCTTTAGTGCAACAAAAGTTATTAAATTCGTCCTACATTTTAAATGCGGCATATGCCGCGGGGTTTAAGCTAGTAAGAAATAAATCCGAAAACAAACGTATTTTTAAATGTTATCATTTGGAAAGTCTGACCTGGACTTTATGGTAACTTCTTGCTGTTGCTGTTCACCAATATTCGACTGTCGCTGCTCCAAACATTCGATGGCCCATATCGTTTGACTGCTTGTTTAAGAAGTGCAACCCTATACGTGGTCAGATCCTCTTTGATAACACACCGTAATCCCTTGAGCATTTTCTTCTCTGTAAAAGCTTCAGCACTGCAGCGATAAGACACAAACTTGACAATGGAAGATTTTTTTATTATCCATATTAGAAAATCTTATTCTTGGTAAAAGTCTTCTCCAGGGCCGGCGTCACACTTTTAGCCCGAGTGGGTAGTAAGGTGGGGGGGGGGGGCGGTGGAGTTCCAAGTGATTTTTCACAATACACTCATATGAAGGGATGAGGGATACAGGCTTACGATCAAAAATTGATAAAAATATACTTTGAGATGTCACAAAGTTCAATTTATTTGCTTTCGTTTGAAGATACAAATAAATCATTTTCGTAGGGCGAAACCAGACGTTCGTTTTCTATTACGAACAATAAATTCATCCATTAAAGTTTCTAAATCCAGCACATCAACTGAATCCGAGTAGGAATGTAAAACAGCAACGGGGTTTAGCCGATTCTGTGCCATAGTCGATCTTAAATAATTTATATACTTTTTGAGGCTTTCGCGGTTACTCGAATTATTCTTCTTTGTATATGAACACCCAGCATTTTCTGGCTTAATGTGCCTTGCACCTTGTGAAATCGAGCAAAAACCCGCGCGATGGTCATGCTCTTTGGTGGCTCGTGTTGTTTGAGTATCTTGAGAACGAGGATACTTAGGCAGATTTGGCCATTTTGCTGTTTGTGCATCCATATTCACTAACGTTTCGCAAGACTTTGCAGCTTGCATCATCAGAGTGAAAATCGCACTAAGAACTGAAGGTCGGTGTGGAGCTATTTATAGTCTTCCGTGCCAGGCGTGAGGAGTGGCGTAACGCTGGTTGGTCGTCCAAGTGCAACGTAAACCGTGGGGCGTGGCCGTATGACGCACAGTGGTTGTAATGCTTTAGATCGTGTATCACAGGGGTCCACGTTTTACTCAGCTTAAAGCCATCTTCCCTGTTGATATTATTTGGATCTTTTTCTATTTCTATGGCTTCACGTATCACTCGCGGGAAATAGTGAGATATTCTGGCAAGTACGCTGGCGTGCTCAAATTCTATAGTGTGCCCATTTGTAAACGTATGCTCAGCTGCGGTTACCGCAATCCCACTACCTCTCTCAAAACAAAGATAATGTCTGCCATAAAATGCTCCGATAGTATCGATCCCACTTTAAAGCACCGATTGATTCCTAGAAATGCCATAACTCCTCGCATGTACGGTCTACCTAAGATACATAAGGAGGGCGTGCCGTTGAGACCAATTGTCAGCGCTATCAATTCTGCTACACATGCTTTGGCAAGACATTTAACCAGTATACTACAGCCTGTAACTGGTAAAACAGACTCCTTTGTCAAGGATTCAGCAGATTTTGTTCAGAAACTAAAGAACATAAATGTAAACAAAGATGATCTCTTAGTCAGCTTCGACGTAGTATCACTCTTCACGAAAGTACCGGTTGATGAGGTGCTAGTAATGCTCAAAGATCTCTTGCCTACAGACCAAGTTGAATTTGTCGAAATTTGCCTGAAAAACACTTCAGTTGGAACAATAAAATATACGAACAAGTCGAAGGAGCGGCTATGGGTTCATTGCTATCACCTGTTATCGCTAATATCTACATGGAGGCTTTTAGAACCAAGGCTATCCAACAAGCGCAGCTAAAACCGACTTGCTGGTTGAGATATGTAGATGATACCTTTGTCATCTGGTTACATGGACGCCAGACATTGAATCTGTTTCTAAAACACCTGAATTCTGTACATCCCAACATACAATTCACAATGGAAGTAGAGGAAAATTTCTAGACGTCCTGGTGAAACGTAAATCAGATGGCAGTTTAGGACATGCAGTCTATAGAAAGAAAACACACACGGACAGATATCTAAATGCTGACTCACACCATCATCCAATGCAAAAAGCAACAGTTCTCCAGACTTTGGCGACAAGAGCCGTCCGTATCTCAGATGAAGAAAATCTAGAGACAGAAAAGCTACATCTGTGTGACTCTTTACAAAAGAACGGATACACAACTACCGCCATACGAAACGCACTAGACAAGACTACGACACAAAAGGCTAAAGAAGAATCCCCACCTCTGGAAGGCTTATCATTTCTACCTTGCGTTAAAGGCTCGACTGATAAGATAGGACGTGTCCTGCAACAATGCAACATCAAAACTGTGTTCACGAGCAAGGAAACTTTGGGTAACGGCTTCAGATCGGTAAAAGACAACATTCCAAGTTTAAAAACCGCTGGCGTATATCGCATTCCTTGTTCTTGCGGCTCGAGTTACATTGGACAGACTGGTCGTTCGGTTGATCTAAGATTTCAAGAACATAAAGGCGATTGCAAACACAAACGCATCACAAAATCAGTCGTAGCTGAGCATACGTTTACAAATGGGCACACTATAGAATTTGAGCACGCCAGCGCACTTGCCAGAATACCTCACTATCTCCCGCGAGTGATACGTGAAGCCATAGAAATAGAAAAACATCCAAATAATATCAACAGGGAAGATGGCTTTAAGCTGAGTAAAACGTGGACCCCTGTGATACACGATCTAAAGCATTACAACCACGGTGCGTCATACGGCCACGCCTCACGGATTACGTTGCACTCGGACGACCAACCAGCGTTACGCCACTCCGCGCGCCTGGCACGGAAGACTATAAATAGCTCCACACCGACCTTCAGTTCTTAGTGCGACTTTCACTCTGATGATGCAAGCTGCAAAGTCTTGCGAAACGTGAATATGGATGCACGAACAGCAAAACGGCCAAATCTGCCTAAGTATCCTCGTTCTCAAGATGCTCAGACAACACGAGCCACCAAAGAGCATGACCATCGCGCGGGTTTTTGCTCGATTTCACAAGGTGCAAGGCACATTAAGCCACAAAATGCTGGATGTTCATATATAAATACTAAGCGATCTAAGCCGAAATTCCATGTTAAGAAGAATAATACTTAAATAATTTTTTATTCGACGCAAAACTGAAAAACGTTTTTGATTAGAACAAGAAGATCCCGGTACGGTTCGAAAGTTTCGAGTGGGTAATTACCCAGACGGATATTTTCGAGTGGGCAGTACTACTCATACTACCTACGTCAACCGCCGGCCCTGGCCTTCTCACACTTAAAATGCACTTGCAAACATTTAAATATTTCCTTTTGTATGTGAGGGGTTCAAAAATATGAAAATAGCTCAAGAATAAAGCACTCTTATTTCTCAAAATATATAAAAATGTTATTTGGAATTGAAAGAGAGTACTAAATAAGGAAGTCACAAACATTTACTAGTTTTTACTATTTTTTCTTGCCACCCTTTTTTTTTAATAGATTGTTCTATCAGTTCAACAGTATTGCTATTCATGGTACTGTTCATTTGGTGTGGTCACTGTGTGTCACATTAGTGGTGTCCATTGCATCTGTCACTAAGTTTTGGTGTCACATGTTAAATGTATGTTCGCGTTGTCTGTGCACTGCTTTTAATAGTTTTTAAAGGATTATTTATAAATTCACTGTCACTTGTTAGTAGATCAATTGGTAGCTTCCGTTTCAGTCTTGTATGTATTGATTTTGCGCCTAGCCTATAGTGAATTGCACCGTTACACTGGTTGAGGTTTTTGTAGAATTTCCTGGATGTCTTATTTATGAATTCTTGTATAGCCGGGATGCCCGTTTCCCTGTGTAGTTGTATATTTCTTATGTACCACTCAGCGTTTGTTATGATGCGGATACGTGTGTGTTAAACGAGTGCGTAGCAAGAGTTATGCAAACACCCAAGTATAGTAATGATGCATTATCACACATGTAAAGTGCATTAAGAGAAATGTCAGATCTGTCATTTTCAAAAATATTGTACCAGGAAAATGTCATTCATTTGACACTATTTCAGTTAGGTAATGAAGCTATTACACCACTCAGGTAAGTAATGAAGCCATTACATAACTGAGTGGTGTAGTGAGCTTCATTACCTAACAGAAATAGTGTCAAATGAGTGACGTAATGAGTTACTTATCCCACTAGAGTAGATAAAATAACATAATTTAAAGTTAACTTATTATCGAATACGATATGGATGTATTGTCGAACTTGAGTTTCACTTACTTAACAACCAGAAAATGACGTGAATTGAAAGTAGTGCTAAAAATATTTTTGGTGTCCAAAGTAAAAAAAACAAATATCTTCAAAAAAATGTAATAAAATTCAAAACAATTATAATTTTTAATTGAAATGTCATATTTAGACTGCTTATTGATTTTTTTATATACCTACCTGCGGTTTCTTATGTAGGACAGTTTTTTACAATACAAGTGCTTAAAGCTAGACTTGAACCACAAGTGGGGCAGAATTAAAGTGCGAGCGTAGCAAGTGTTTTAAGCCTCACGAGTAGAGGACTGAATTTGTTTTCAAGAATAATATAATTTGGATTTTAGAGAGCTTAAGCAAAACATTTTTGTACAGAAAACGTATGTAAAAAAATTTTGTGAACTCGGCTGGCAACTTGTCCGTAAACATACAAATTCCTCCGTTACGCACTTGTTATATAAAATACTACTATGCTGTGTCACTGTACAGATGATGGCAAGACTTGATTTAGAACTAGTTAATTATACACTAATGGAGCAAAAAATATTTATTTACAATACAGTATAAACAGGCAGATTATATTACATTTAATTATCTACACCTAAGCCAGCCACAGATGCAGGGACTAATGTGTGCATTTTTGAATGTGCACAGTGCACGCAAACGTCTACTCTGTTTAGTGCCATATACGTAGCGAATTTTCTGCAGTTTTAAGTTGACCGTCGGTACAAAATGCATCGGTTTTATCAGAATACAAACTTGTTTGATGGCAGTGGCATACTCTTGCATCGCAGTGCAGTAACCATACTAATGACAAATATCATTTCGGCACGACACTGGACAAAACTGTGTTAAACGTGCAGTTCTGCACCCCACACGTAGGGGTTTCCCCGTGCATTCAAAACTGTACTGGAAAAAAATCAAGCAGCGCCAGCTATTGTGGCAGACCTATTGAAATGCACATTCCAAATACGTCGTAAAGTTTCAACCACACACACATGTGTTTGAATGAATTGTTTAGAATGCACACGCAAGTCTTAAGGTAAGTCTCTGCGTTTGTGGCCGGCTTTACACTAACCTAAAATAGTTTTTTAATAAAACATTTTGCACTATATTAATTATTGTCACCTTGAAAGGTTGGGGTAAATGGTTAATTAATAATCCCCATTATAACTGCTGCCTCAACATTATCATCCTGCGATGGATCTCTCTCTCATTTCATATTTATCTAAGCGATCACAAATAGTCAATATCACCGGATATGTGTCATCAATGGTCTTCCTGACTTCTGGGATTCCGCAGGGAAGCCACCTTGGGCCCCTGTTGTTCATTGTATATGTTAATGATATAAAGGAGTGCTTTCGCGTCTGTAACTTCCTGATGTACGCTGATGACCTGAAGGTGTTCTACGAAGTTAGGTGTGCTGCTGATTGTCAAATTCTACAAGGTTTAACGCGTCTTTATAATTATTGTATTCTGAATGGTCTTGTACTAAACTTCGATAAGTGTTTCAGCATATCGTTTACACGGAATCTTTCTAAAATTACGTATCAATATTCCTTCGGTAGTAATCTTATCAAATCAGTGTCTAAAGTAAAGGATCTCGACATAGTCTTCGATTCTAAATTGATATTCGATGACCACATTGACTACATTTGTAAAAAAGCTTATAAAATGTTGAGTTTCATAACTAGCACTATACATATCATTCATTTGTTTTCGGTTTTAAATGTTTAAAATAATAGGTATAATATTCGATAATTTGTTATTTCTATACTATTATAGCTTCTGCGTATGTTAATTAGTGTATCCTTTGTTGGGATTTTTATCCTGTTTGGATATTCGCTGTATAAATAAATAAATATCACAGGCAATGTTATGAAGTACTGCAGTTGCTACAATTAACTGCTTCAACCCTGTCTAATTTTAAACAAATCCCATAATTGGAAATCGTAGTTTTCATATGCCATTTGACCTTCCAACCGGTTTCCTCGTCCTAATAATGGACTCATTAAAAAGTTGTTCAGCCGGAGTTATTGGATTAGATAGTGGAATTATAAAGTACCTTTTAATGGGGTACCCACTATCTCCAACAATCAAGCTCTCTCCCATTTCTGCTCTTTCTAATCTTGCATGAATTTTAGAATGATTAAAAATTGTGCATCGTGTGAAGATCCTGGCCACCGAGCCTCAATATCGAATATTTTTAAATCTGGGACGCATTGTTTGAACATTCATGAAAATCAAACCTTTTCTGTTCCTGAACGTTTCGGCATTTTCACCACCTGGGGATTGTATCTTTACATGTGTACAATCCAGGGCTCCAATGCAATGTGGAAAGCGTGCCTTATTGTAAAATCGTTGCCTTACATGGATAATTTCTGCTACCGTGCATTCTAATATAACAGCGATGGAGATGCGCTAATGCTGTGATACTTTATTGATCACTTTACTTGCTGTGCTTTTGTGGACGCCAGAAAAGTCGCCTACTATTTATAAAAAATGATCGTGTCGCATAAAACCGTAATGTCAAACCAAGAAGACTATACTAAGGAGATGCAACTTTCTATGACGGCTGTATATAAAAGCGGCCCTTATGTCGGGGATAGCCGTCGCGGCGCTGTCGACAGCGTGTATTGCCGTTCGAGAGTTGGAAGCGAGCTAAATTAACCTGTAATCGCGGTTAAAAGTCAGTTTACGGTTGTTAATCCATTGGAGTGTATTTCAAGTGTGTTATTAATTGTTAAAACATGGTCCGAATTTCCAGTTACACTCAGCAAATGTTTGACATTGACAGTTCACGAGTTTTCTGAATGAATAATTGTACACCACGGCCGCCTTACTTGTCAGCTTTTAGCGGTCCGCTTCGAAACGGGAGTTGCGTGTCCTTAGTATAGTGTTCTTGTGTCAAACGTACTATCACAGCTTGGTTTCTGTAAAAAGAAATCTTTATTAGTTAACTGTGTCTATGGAAGTATACAGCCTAATATCTTGTAAATGCATCTTCTTAGAACAGTACTAGTTTCAAACTATTAAAATGCTAAAAGTGGTGTTACAAATATTTTATATAGCTACTAACCGATCCATAAGATTTGCGATTCTTCTTCAATTTCGTCTATTACCTATACCGCCTATACGGAATTTGATTAATACGTCTAATAGGTCGATTTAAGTACTCTAATAAATCATTTTCTACATTTTCGTTTTCGTTATCATCCCATATTGCAAATACACGCTCCAGATTATTAATTTTCAATAACAATTTTCCGTGGATATCACAAAAACAATTATTTCTTTCAGGTTATGTTTAAACTTCAAAATTCAAACACCCCACAACAAACAAATTAGCAAAATATCATACAGGGTTGCCATCTCTTTTAGGCGATCGGTAGCTTTTTGCGCTAAATTTCGGTAGATTCAAAAATTTCATACTGTCCGGATAATACAATTTTACGTCACTAATTTGAGTCGGGAAAGTGGGACATTACATCACTAGGCCGGAAAGCGTTGCTAGGCAACTTATGAATAATATGTTGGTAGCCCTGTAAGTCTATGTCAAATTAGAGGTTAGCAGGTTAGGTTTTGCGTCAGTCTGTGTCAAAACTGAATTTTCACAGCCTTTTTTAAGGAGCATGTTGTATAAAGCAATATGAAATAAAACGTTGTTCGATACGCGGCCGTAAAATATTATTAAATTACATTTTTGCAATAGCCAAGTTTCAGTAAACCGGCATATAAATATTTACATATATTTATATTTCACTTTCTAATTAAATAAATAAAATTAAGACGAAAAACCCAATTGTTTTATTTAGAACTATGAATGGAAAACTACACGAATTTACTTAAAACCACTGCCGCCTGCACTTACAAGCCATGCTGCTGGAGATTTCGCAACGCTGCTGGTAGGCCAATTTTTGGACTGTTTATTTATAAATGACTGTTCAAATGCGGCGTGTGAGTCAATATTAATATGTTGGACTGCTCTAAGTTTGAATAAATACATTTATTTATATTACTGTACTGTTCGTGATAAGCGAAAGTAAAATTGCTGCTGGTATTTATAGCTTTTTATTAAGTATTTTACTGAAATCAACCGAGGTAACAGTCTAACCTCATGTTTAGCGCATTTTTGTAACCTTTAATTTTATATTTAAAATGCCACGAAGAGGACGCGTACCAACCACGACAGTATCTACCTTAAAGGAAAATCGTATGCAAACTATAACATTTTCTTTTCCAATGGATGAGATCCGAAAGAAATCATGGACGATGACGTTGGACCCCAACAAAAAGTGTTGTCGTGTGTGAAATACATTTTAATGGAAAAGACATTTAAAAACGTTAGAAAAGAGAGTGGGGAACTGCAGAAGCTGATGCTGCATTACCATCGATTAGCTGACAATGGTGGCCTAGGCGTATTTCCAAATTTACAAGTATATTTGTCGTCAAAAGCGCCTCAAGAAGAGCAAATCTTGAATGTAGAAGAAAACAAATATTGGAAAGGCATGCACAAAAAGTGAAAGTGTTTTTAAGTGATGACATCAGCAGTTTTTCGAAGTTTATGGAACAATTTACGTCATACAAATTTAGATGTTACCGAGCAGATACGTTTATTATGGTCAAATAAGATTATTTAGTTGACTTATGTCATAATTAAAACAATCTGGTGTGATACACGCACACAACTTCCTTTTACAATGATCTTATAATTAGCCAAAAATTTGATTTTAAATTTTTAAGCATTTGTCGAAAATTTTCAAAAATTACAAATTTTACAAAAACGGTACAAAATATAGTGTTAGTTCAAGAGACAAATTTTCGCTAGAATTTTAAGCTGAATTCAAAAATGTAATAATATACCGGGTGTTCAATTTAAAATGGGAGTTAATAAAAAAAAACAAGAGACCCATTTTAGAAGTATTCAACTGGAAAATCACCTGTCTCACATCAATACACATTAAAAATGTAATAAAAATGTAAAGTTTAAAAAAATCGTTAGAGCCGTTTTTGAAAAAATCGAAAAAAGCTGAAAAATCACAAGAGTAAACACCTACTTCCAGTTATGCGATTTTCTTCAAAAGCTTGCTGTCGCATCTACATAGTACACAAAACTTATATAGGAAGTTTCAACGCCATACCTATTTCCGTTTTTGAGATATTCTATTCACAGACAGACAGATACACAGACAGACACACAGACAGACCAATGAAAAACATATGTGTTTTGGGTTCAGGGGACTCTGAAACGTGAAGATCTGTTGAAAACTCAATTTCGAATTTTTGGGGTGAATCCAATACTTCCTTTATTGTAAAAGGAAGTAATAAGCGTCATGCCTACTCGAATATTTACTACTATGTTTATCTCTTTCTTACTCAAGCAATACGAGTAATTTTCTTTATCATGTTACCTCATTGCTGTTATATATAATTGTGGCCCCATCAGTATATGTTGTACTTTCAATCAGTAGTAGTGCATAGACAATTACAAACTTTAGAATAATTACAGAAATGTTCTTTAGGTTAAGTTGTTTTATTTTTATAAATATACTGTTACATGTTTGTATTACTTGAATATGTAAATAAATGTCACACTTAGAGCAGCTATCTTTAGTTAATTACAGAGTAACATATGATAAAGATGAAAACTGTGCTCTTTAAAGCAAAATTATTTCAAATTGGAGTACTGTAATTTAGGACCACCAACTAGCAGAGATGCAATGTTGCCAAGTCTAACAGCATGGCTTGTAAGTGTAGGAGACAGCGCTTAAAACACTATTAAGTACTAATTCATATATGCAAGTACAATAATATATAATATACGAAACATATAAAATATGACTATAAAAAATATATAATACTTCCTATTCTATTCCCTTTTGCTACTACTATTTTTGTCGCCCCTGCAGAATACATTTGTTTAGTAATTTTTGCAAAGGATATTCTATTCAACAGTAAAATCGCAACACTTGTCCTGTCCTATATACCTTTTTGTATGTAATAAACCACTAATTGTTGTACTTGAAAGCATATTTCTCGAACAAGTTACAGTTTTTAAGTTTTTTTAACATAAACAAAAAATGAATAAAAAAATAATAGTACTAAGCAGTTTTTTTGAAATACCATGATGTGTTAGATCATCTTTAAGTCCTGTCGTAATTTTAAATTTTGGGTTCGATCCGGCCCTACCTGTTCTCTGCTTTGCAGCGCGTTTAGGCATTTGTACCTCGCGGTTCGTTTATCGGTTAAAATTAATTCAGATAGTCACGTTTGTTAGCAGAATTTCATTTTTAAATTCACCCTTTGTTCTTTGTTGCCTGCAAGGCGGATGCAGATTATCTTTTCCCAGTATTTCGTTAGTCCGAGAGATTTAACCTTCGAGTCCCGTGTGAATTGTCCAGTCAGCTGTCCTGCGATTCTGTTGAAATTTTCCGTTACCTTCCTTCGTCTTCGCATATGCAAGAGAAAGGGGCATATAGGACGCGTTGGTAGCCGTTGGGTTTAGCCGCAGTTTGAAATTCAGTCCCGACCCGATCTTGAAGTATACAGCACGTGTTCTAAGATCGCACCCCCTGACGGCTTCGCGTAATGCCGCCGTTGGGGGTAGCTTTGTTCTCGTTTCCGTCTTCTGCGTTAATTTATGTGTTTCGTTATTGTTGGTGCCTTATGAAGGAGTCGTATGCTATCGGTACGAGGGAATATCAGTTACAACAGCCGTGGGGAATTGAAGTGAATCAAGTTTTAGTTAAACGTGGTCGGAGTTCTTTATCGTCGGAGGATTGCGAGATCTTCTAAGTTGTCGCCATGGGCGGATTTGTTCACGGACTCCTAACCAGACCATCGTTAACTAAGCATGACGTGCACCGTTCTCGCATGTCGAGGGCTTTGCCCATTACCGCTGTGTATGTCGTCTACTCTTCGAGGGGATTATGATTGCATTCTACCGACCCCGTTTGCTGTCGCTACCATCTTTAATATCGAGGCTGAGTTCCGCATTCCATCTACTCTGGGATTCCCCGTTTCCGTTTTCGTTCATTTCTTCACGCATCTTAAGGCAGGTGCTTGGAAGGCAAAACACCCTACCGCGCCGACCGTCGATTACAGCCAGCTGAACTCCTACAAGGTAAACCATGCTTGTATTTTATGAAACTGTCGTGTATAACCTAGTGTTCTTTTCGTCAACGTTTTATGTAATTATCGTGCCTACTACATAGTGTTCGTTTCCTCAAAAAGTGTTGAACATTCCGGCTTAATATTACTGCTATAGTTAGCATTGTTGATTTCAAGGTCATGTCTGTACAGTAAAGTTTATTGTTGTTCGTATTGAAGTAACTTGTAACGTAAATTAGTAACTAACCCCTTTGATTATTTTTCTTGTAACTAGTCAAACATTTCATGTCCATTGTTACCTGCTTATTTTATTTACTATTTGTATAGAGCTCTTTGTTAAGTACTGATGTCTTTGATTTGTGTTGACGATATTTTGTTTGTTGTTGTGTTCCTTTTCAGTTAGTTGTAAAGGAGTTCAGCAGCTGCTCCAGGAAGTTGTTTCGTCAAGGTAAGTCAGTGCCGTAGCGTGTTAGCCGAACCAAGCTTGCCGAGTTGTTAGTGGGAATTGAGCCCACACTTCTCCATTCAAGTGGGTTCGATTTAGTTAGTTAGAATGGAGTGGCGTCCTACATTTACCATCATTACACCCTTTTGTGCCAAAGTACCGCCCTGACTTTCATGTAGTGTTTTTACCAAGACCCTTCTCCTTTTGAGCAACCAATAGCCGGTGAGATTTTGTTACAACCATCTCGTAACGAGAGTCAGGGCTTGCTTTTCGGCGTATTCCCGATTTCGTCGTCGTTTATAGTTCTTTTGCAGCTAACTATCTGGTCCCCAAGCGTACAAGTTTGTGTGGCACGCTTGAAGGGCTAGAGGTTAGGCCGTAGTTACCGTTTTGTACTGTAACAAACGGGCTATCCCAACGTGTGGCCTGTTTTTGTCGATCTGACGAGTTTAGGTTGTAACAGATGTTAGTATTGTTATGAATTCTGTGCGCTTATTTTATATATTTTCCATATTGTATACTCAATCAAAAACTTTTTATGAGTGCCACAGTATACAATGCATGTAAGAAAACAAAACATTTAAAAAAATAGTTATTAGTGAACCATATTACTGACAAATCCATTAGACTATAAAATATAGGCGACGACAAGATCATTTACTAATTAACTTTTTCTACTCCTGTAACTATATGGCATATAACATACTAACATACACGTCGCTAAGTGACATTTTAATCGCGCTTTCATAACCTGTGACTGAAGAGCCTCTTAGTGACGGGCTGAAGTTGGCAACGACGTTTTAGTCACGGGTTGAAGTTAGGTTCAGACAGTATTTGCTTTATTAGCCACAGCCAAAACTAAAATTAAGTTAGTTTTCAACAGTCAACTTTGACGTTTGTCGAGCATAATTTAACCTAACATAAAATTCAAAATCTTAATGAAATAATATGATGTTAGGTTAGAAAGAGTATATTATGTAATACATTATAGAAACTCGCCTAGACACTCGTTTATTAAACACTCGCTGCGCTACGCTCCGTTCATGCCTAAAAAGACTCTTGACTAAAGTGACGTTCATAAAACTTGTTATATAATATACCTACTATTATGTGTTTATGTAACTATTTTCTCGTGAACTAAAGCTTACAAATTTATAAATATAAAATAGCATGTCAGCGTTTAGCGCAGAAATATAGAATCTAAGCACGTGTATTAAAATAATAATACATAATACTCCCAAATTTAAGATGTGATTCATCGAATTTATTATGGCGGCACGTGTTGATAATTACATATGTATTTATGAATCTCTTTGTAAATATATTCTGAATATTGTTTACAAATAAAGAGTAGCTGATTTTTTTCTGTTTACATCGAGTACCCAAGAATAAGGGTCGTTTAGGGAGATCGGTAGATTTTACATGAAATCGGTAGATCTACCAAAATATTGGTAGGGTTGGCAACGTTGATATCATATGATGGATGCGGCAGCGCGGCAGGTACGGACACCACTGAACTGACGGACACAGACAAGAAAGTACGGAGTTATCCGAATGTCGCTGAAATTAGTTTAAACCAGCCCTCGCCGCTCGCAGGCTCGCGGGGAATCAGTATTGAAAAACGGCACAATAATCAATATGTGTGACCCCTGGTTTCATAACTCACAATCTCCACCATAAACACTTTTTGGCAAAATGCAAAAAACCGTTTCCAGTTGTCGCAACGCTTCCTAAGTTGTATATTTTTTTCTGCGAGTTGGTATACACTCTAGATGACATTATAAAAAGCAACAACAAAGTAAAATGATATTTTAATAGCTAATTGTTTATTTATAATTTGGAGAATGTTACTTATGAAACTAACTTGTTGATACTGAGAGTTTTTATGCAAGTTAACGTTTTTATTCAGTTGCAAAAACATCCATCGTTAGTGAAAAATATCCACCTGAATAAAACGCACTATTTTAACACTCAACAATTAAATTATTAACGCCAATAACAAATTTACAACTGTCTCCGAACAGTAGAGTCAGCCATCTTAATTTAAAGAGCCAGCTGCGTTCCTATTGGCTGAAATGGAGATTGCTAGTTTTGCAGCAAAGTGTAGCGTGGAGATTGTTAGTTATGCAACCAACCCAATACTTTTGCGTTGTATTACTGCCGGAGTAAGTGAGTTTTGATACTTTTGACCACTGTAAATGTTAGCAGAGCATTCTGGGATAATATTTCATGCGCAAACTCAAATACGACGATAAGTGGAGATTGTGAGTTATGAAACCAGGGGTCTCATGTGTGAACTGAGTTTAAACTCTGAACCACTCTGAACCGAGTTTAAATCATCATTGAAAAAACGACCCTTAAGAGTTTATTATAATAATGATCCTGAAGGAAATAGACAGGTTTCACTTCTTAGCCAGTCAAACAGATGGCGGGAACGTTCAGCGGTTCCGGTTTCCGGTTTGTCAATTGTCATTTGTTTGCATCTTCCAGCAGACGAGTGTTGTTCAGTGGTGTTGATTCTTGATTGTTCAGTTTGTTTGGGGTTATGGTATTTGATTATATATGCCACCGAGAAGAATTGTGGACTTTTAGCATCAGTTCAAGGTAATTATGGATAATAGAGGTTTTCAACTGCGCCGCATTAGTTTGGTAGAAATTCAGTGTTTCGTATACAATTAGAGGTTAAGATTTACATTTAGTGGATGTTTACTTATGGATTCAGTACAGGTGGGCTATTTGTACAGCTCTTAAAGTTAGTAATCTACAGAGCGATCAAAAACAAAATTGATAGCGGAAGCTCATGAAATATAGTGACCACTGTCTACACTCCATTTTATAGAATTAAATTTGAATTTGAACTTAAACTTATTAGTTGTTGTAACTTCAACACAGTCTAATAAGCTACAGAGCTATACAAAAATATGTACTTTAAACCAAACTTATCGATTAAATTGATCAGTAACATTAAAATAACAATGAGATATAAAGTTAAAAAGTTAGTTTTTAATGGCTCCTGCAATTTAGTTTATTTTTGATCTCCCTGTAGTAATGTAGGAGGGATGCTCCATTTGTGATCTATTGGTTATTTGATATTACTCGATATCAAGTTTAGCAGAGTAAATGAGTTCGAAGTCCCAAAGTCAGAAGAAAATAGTTTATTAAGATTGTTTACAAAACAACTCTCATTTGTTACCTTGTCTTAACACTAGATTCAAAATAGGAAACACATATTACGATTCAATAACAAGCCAACTATTACTTAACACTCCCACTTTTGTGTATTGAATGTATTTTGAACAAGTGCTAAGGCTTTTCGATTTAATACAAATTTATCTCGGGTCAACGGTTTTGTGAAGAAATCTGCTAGTTCATTTTCAGAATGAACATAACAAAATTCAATGTCTTTATCGTCAACCCGTTCTCGAATGTAGTGGTATTTCATATCAATGTGTTTTGTACGTTTTTGCCCAAACGTATGGGGCTTTGATTGTCCACATAGAGCTGGGTTGGCTCCTCTCCACTGATACCAATTTCTTGTAGAAAGTTGCGTAGCCACATTGCTTCTGTTGCTGCGTCTGAAGCTGCAATATACTCAGCCTCCGTTGTGGATTTGGTTACGCATTTTTGTCTATGTGAAGACCAAGTAACAGGCCCGTTTGCTAGCAGACTCAATAGCCAGTGGTTGACCGACATGTGTCGTTGTCCCCAGCAAAGTCGGCATCTGAGTAAACAACCAACTCGACATGATTTGCTTTGTACTGAATTGTCATGTCTTTGGTACCTTGCAGATATTTCAAAATTCGTTTAACAGCCGTCCAATGTTCCAATCCAGGATTATTTAAAAACCTACTCGCTTGGCTCACGGCAAACATGATATCAGGCTGTGATACTGTTGCAGCGAACATTAGGTTACCCACTGCTTCACGGTATGGCGTGTTCCTCATCTGCTTTGATTCTTGATCATCAGCAGGACATTGTCCACTGTGGAGCGTGACTCCAGGTACACAAGGAATGGAACTTGATTTAGAATCACCCATGTTCAATTTCAGCAGTAAGCGACTGATGTACCCCTGTTGACTTATACGGATTTCCATTTTCTCGTGATCTCGTTGTATTTCCAGTCCACAGAAGTATTTACCATCGCCAACAGTAATTTCAAAGGTCGATCCCAGTTCCGATAAGATTCTGTCAAGAATGTTTAATGATTTACAGAGTAAAAGCCCGTCGTCTACGTACAACGCCATATAAACATCCATATCTTCAATTTTTGTGCAAAAAACGCATTTGTCTGCGTTTAATTGCCTGAAACCAAACATCGTGAGAAAGTATACAAACTTTTGGTTCCAGCATCGTGGTGACTGTTTAAGTCCATATAAACTTTTTCGTAATTTGCAAACTAAATTGGGGTTTTCTGAAGTAAAGCCTTTCGGCTGTGTCATAAAAATCTCTTCATTTAAATCTCTATTAAGGAAGGCAGTCTTCACGTCGAATTGCTTTATTTCCATGTTCGTTGTAGCTGCCAAAGCCAAGAGAACTCTAACCGAATCGTACCGAACAACGGGTGCAAAAGTCTCCTTGTAGTCAATACCCGCCTTTTGTGAATAACCTTTAGCACATAGCCTTGCCTTGAATCGATCAATAGATCCATCTGATTTTTGCTTAATTCGGTAAACCCACTTACAGCCAACAGGTTTTCGATCATTAGGTAATGGCACTAGTTTCCAGACCTTGGTTTTCTTCAACGAAGCCATTTCCTCTTGCATTGCTTGCATCCACTGTGATGATTCATCAGATGCAATCGCTTCTTCGAAGGACTGTGGTTCACTGATGACTGCTGAGCAAGCAAAGTTAGGATCCCGGAAACGAATTGGTTGCCGTATTGCGTTTCTATCTCTTAGATTCATACCTCTGTTGTCGTCTACAGCATCCTCAAATTCCTCTTGAATGTCTTCCGCTTGTATCTCTTCTTCTTCCAACTGTGTATCAGGCCAATCAAATTGGATGTAACTCTTTCCAAAGTGTAAATCTTGATCCGTAGATTCTTCATTGAATGTGACGTCACGTGAAATGGTTTTTCTTAGTCTGTGGGTTGAAAAGTCTGTAATTCGGACTGTATCCATCATACCCAACCATAATCATCTTTTTTGACTTGCTTTCCCATTTGGATCTGAACTGCTTTGGCGTATGTACAAAGGCCACTGATCCAAATTTCTTCATGTGCCTTAGAGATGGTGTCTTACCAAACCATTTTTCATATGGAGTTTTGTTGTCATTTGCCTTGCAAGGTTGCCGATTCAGAATGTATGCCGCACAATTAACTGCCTCTGCCCACATTTCCGAAGATAGAGTTGAATCAAGCAACATCGTTCGAGCGCTTTCAGTAATGGACCTATTGTCTCTTTCAATTCGACCGTTCTGTTGTGGTGTGTAAGGGCTCGTAGTTTCTTGAATAATTTAATTTTCCTTACAATAGTTTGAATTGATGATTGACATATTCGGTTCCATTGTCGCTTCTCAAAACTTTAACTTTGTTGCTTGTCTGTTTTTCAATCAACTTTTGACATTCCAAAAATACTGATAAAGCATCACTTTTATTTTTGAGAAAATACACAAACCTATACGACGTGCAATCATCCTTGAAGACAATATAGTAATCTGCACCTCCCAGTGACGTCGTTGGCATTTTCCCACTTAAATCAGTGTGGATGAATTCCCCTGGAGTTTATCGACCTTGACCTCAAATTTGACTCGAATGAATGGTTTTCTACAAATTTTGCCATATTGACAAGGCTCACAAAAAAATCCGTCTTCATTCTTTAGTTTTAATCCGGGGATTAAACGCTCGTCCGCCATGTTTTTCAATGCCTGAAAATGAACCTGACCTAACCTCTTATGCCAGAGTATTGTCGAAGCTGAATTGGCTTGTTCCCATACTGGAAGTTTAAACATCCTGTAGCATTGATTTGTTGTCTTGATTCCAGCTGCAATTAGGTTAGAATTTCTTACTTCTATTTTGTCATCATCAAAAATGACCTTAAACTTCTTTTGTGTGACTGCTCCCACTGAAAATAAGTTTTTCTTTAATTTTGGTACATACAATGTATTTTCAAGGGTTCGAGGCAGCCATTTTCCGTTGATTAGTGACATAACGTCAACAGTTCCTATGCCCTCTGCTCTAACAAAGGAATTGTCACCAATCTGTACTGACACATCGCCATTTTGAATCGCTTTGAATGATGTAAACCATTCTCTATGCGATGTCATATGTCGTGATGCTGCACTATCAGCCAACCAAACATCTTCGCAACCTGATATTGAAATATTTCTTATTTCTGCACTAAGAGCGGAATGCTCGGAATTATTATTTACTGCGTTACGTTTGGCTTGCAGTTTGCGACATTCAGACTTAAAGTGCCCTTTGGCATGACAGTAAAAACATTCCACATTTTTCTTACTCACCGATTTGGCTTTTGATCCTTTTTAATACTGTGTGATACCTTTTTCGTCGATTTTAACTTGTCAACTTTGACAGTAGCAAAAGCTGTTGACATTCAGTCAACCTGCGATAATCGTTGTTCCTTCATCAGCAAGCGAGCTGTTAGATTGGCGAATGTTTGCCTCTCTTCAGCACAAGAATCCCACGCAGTTATGAACGAACCATATTTTGCTGGTAGACCACCTAAAATTTTCGCAATCTTGTCGACTTCACCCACTGGTTTGCCAACATCATTAAGAGCTTGTACGAGAGACTCATCTTGACTAATGTGCTGCGCTATTGTGTCCGTTGTTGACATCTGATAGCTGAAAAACCTTTGCTTAAGCGTGATTTTATTTACCGCTGAACGTTGCTCATGGATTGTCTTGAGACGTTTCCACATTTCCGTCGAATTAGCACATGTCATGACAACCTGCAGTTGATCAAATTCCATCGCTGTCGAAATAATGAGCATGGCTTTTGCATTTGCCTCATCCCATGTTGTCTGTTCGCTACCTGCTGCTTCTGGTCGTTTTGTTATACCATTTACGACTTCCAAGCTGGAAATTTTTGCCGTCAAACTTCTGAACATGATGACCTTTCATCCTGTCCATCTTTTCCTCAGCCTCGATCCAAATTATTATCCAAAAACGGGCTGACCTCGATGTAACGAGAAAAATAACATCAAAAATTAAGGTGACAATCGGCTCCAAAAATGCAGTAACTTCTTACTCTTCACAAATATCTCAGCGATTACCTGGGCCCATAACCTATTGGTTATTTGATATTACTCGATATCAAGTTTAGCAGAGTAAATGAGTTCGAAGTTCCAAAGTCAGAAGAAAATAGTTTATTCAGATTGTTTACAAAACAACTCTCATTTGTTACCTTGTCTTAACACTAGATTCAAAATAGGAAACACATATTACGATTCAATAACAAGCCAACTATTACTTAAGTTAACATGATCCGGTGAAATGTGACTTTATTAAGGATTATAATATTGATTTACAAGTTATTATATTTTATATGGGTATATTATATTTTAAAAATGACCGACAAACGAAAGCTGGAGATTCTATCTTCCAAAATAAGAAAAATCCTTATAAATATTTGCTGAACGAGATAGAAGCTATGAAAAGCAGGTTTCTGGTGTATTTAAACATTTGACAAAAACTAGAACGTCGGTTAAATTGAGATGTGCTGCACTCATGCCTATGAAGTACAGTTGATCAAGTAAATTTGAGATAACTGACGGAACTTAGTGCAATAGAATTTTAAAATTTAGAAGATAGTAATAATAACGTAGTCCTTTCATTTTTGTGGGAGAATATTTAAGATAGGTATTTAATTACAGATGATCTTAATCTGACTCATTGGATGAACGGAGTGTCAGAGTTGGGATACTTACTTTTAAAATGTAACTAGTTATAAGTTACTTTTTAAAAAGTATCCAAGTTACTTTTCTTAAAAAAGTATCTAAGTTCCTAAAGTAACTTGGTTACTTTTAAAAAGTAAGTTTCATTTTTTAAGTTCAAAATAAAAATCAGGATTTTATTTGCATCGCCAAAATATGTTTAAATAAAAAAGGAAATGAGGATCATATAATAAAATAAACCATCAAACGCTAAATAAAATAGCTGTAATAGACAAAAGTCAAAACAATAAGACATTATATCATATCCTATTCTATATAGTTAGTTATTCTTGACCACAACCCGTAACAGGTGATCAGGACTCAGCATCTAAGATACTTTTATTTTATACTATTATGTTATTGTGATACTAATTCCTTAGCAACGAGTTGCGTTAAGATGCGAAGGCGCGTGTCATCTTCGTGAATAATGGCTGTCATAATTGCTCATATAATAATACTAGAACGCGTTGGCTAGCCTACGTCTGGCCCTGCCAGCGTAAAGAAACGGTTAACAATAAAAACTGCTTTCTTAAGCTGGTAGCCAGCCTACGTCCGGCCCTGCCAGCGTTAACAATGCAAATGCTTGCTGTTGACGGTCTCGCCACTTGTGCTTACGATCGGCATGTGCGCGCGCCAGTGCTTACGGTCGGACGGCGACCGGCGGCATCAGCTCTTATAATATAAGATA
The DNA here is from genome assembly GCA_940337035.1 of Agriotes lineatus. Taxonomy (NCBI): domain Eukaryota; kingdom Metazoa; phylum Arthropoda; class Insecta; order Coleoptera; family Elateridae; genus Agriotes; species Agriotes lineatus. The sequence continues at coordinate 83,683 of CALNHX010002953.1, forward strand.
CTATTATCTATCGCCTTTTGTATAGAATATTTTCTACATAATTTTTTTTTAAAATACCTTGATTTTTATCTTATACTGAAGTTTGGTGACATTGATAATAAATGGTACATATTTGGTAGGTACATAATTCTGAATTTTTGGTAACTATTTACATAAATTTCAATGCAGATACCACTTTGAGCCCTTGGAAAAAATATATTTCTTAATACTTAGACTATATTTAAATGAGGCAAAGTTCAACCTCAGTTATATACAGAAAGTAATGTGAAATTCAAAATTGAATTGTTTAGTTATATTAAAGTTGTAAAGTTTCTGTAATGTAATTAATTTATTGAATAAGTATTAATAGTAGTTTATTTATCTAGAACGAAAAGTGGCATTTTAACGACGAGAAAGTTGTTTACCTCCGAGGCGTCAGCCGAGGACGGAATTACTTGCGAGGACCTTTAAAACCACTTTTCGTTCGTGGTGAATACAACAGTTTATTTCATACTGCAAGTTTAATGAATTTTAAATAAAAAGTTGTAAATCATTTCAAATTTCATGTCAACAACTGACGTATAATTTTAAAGTACTTGAACTTTAAAATTTTACTTTAAAGTACTAGGACTTTAATGTTCCATTTTTTGTACAATAAATAAGTTTTAAAGTACTTGAACTTTAAAATTTTACTTTAAAATACTAGGATTTTAATGTTCCATTTTTTGTACCATAAATAATCCGAAAAACTTCATTTTTGACATCAGTATGAAATAAAAGAATATATTTTAAATTCCTTACTCTTAATATTCATTTATTTAGTCTTCTTTTATCTCATTTTTTGTATAAATGCTGACATTTAAATTGGTATTTGATGATGGAGAAAACATAATTATTTTATTTAAGATGGATTTTGAAAAAATGAGGATGAAGCATCTGTCCAAATTAACAGTAATTTATCTTTTAATATACAGGGTGTTATGGAAGTCCATGCAATAATTTTAACCAGTGGTGTGTTATGCTTTGGCATTCAGCCACATGTCTTGCAATGTTTTGTTATGGGGTATGTCCACCGAATGGAGATGTGTATTTGTTCTCCAAAAGCATCTAATTCGCCCGATTTTTCACATTAAACGTCTGCAGTCTTGCAAGCTCTTCTTTTTGGAAAACAACTTACTAATGTTTCCATCTATAATGATTTTCAAATTAGCAGTATTTGCGCAACAATATATTGTTATGATGATTGTAAAGGCTCCACGTTGCGGTGCCTGTTTGTAATGACTGCCTTAACCTATAAAGGCTCTTTTAAATAGAAAATAATAATTAGGGCAAATCACCACAATGCTCAAGGTATTTTTATTGTGTAAAACTTTGCCTGTTAGTAGTTTAGGCTAATCAAAATCAAATGTATTGATTATACTCGAATAAAATGCTTAATTGCCCCTTTCTATATTTTATGGAACTGCAATAATAATCTGGGCTAGCTCCAGCAAGAACACAAAACTAATTCTCTCAGGTTAGGTTCAAGTCTGAGTGTTATTTGAAAATTATTGTTTAGAAAATTTGACTCAGAACAGCTCACGTACGCTATTTATTTTGTTACATTCGCGTTACCGAATTCGATTTCTCATAACCTCACAATTTGACATTTGAACACAGAACTTCGTTAGTGCAAGCAGCGTTTATTTGAATATTTAAAAAGTGAAATTCAGCAAGAAACCATCAGGTAAATTGAAAATTCCGCCTGGCAACAAATAACTTGCTTTTGTTTAGGTGTGACGTAAAACGACGCCCGATGCTCCTTTGTTCTGATTCCTGTGGGGGCATCCAATTTTAGCTAAACCGTAGATTCTACTGACGCTACGCGAATTACTAAGACTGAGGCGAATCTGGAAGCTTGGAAATGCGATGGACCTCTTCCGCAGGGTCTATTCTTCAAGTTCACTAGCTTTCTCGGCTCTCAAATACTCGAAAACATGCCGACTCCTACCTTTCAAATCTGCCTGATGTTCGCTTCGGAGATGGATTTCTTCGCTTGAAGTCGCTTCCCTGGCAGCAAATGTTGTTCCGGGATGGTCGTACACACCTCCTTGTCCTTTAGGAATGAAAACCCCTGGCTTCTGCTTCTGGTGTCGACGTTCGGAAACTCCAGGTGTTCATGTTTCTTAAATCTAAGAATTGTCTTTATTTCTTATTTATAAAAATTGTTCGTTCTCGTTATATACAACGTTTTTATAACACTGCTCTGCTATAACATTTAGTTTTTAAAATCCACTGGCACTTGATTTCATATTTTAAACATGTCACTGGCTTTTCTTCAATTCAGTTCCCTCTTTCTGTATTGCTCTTTGCAAATTCTATTTTACTCTTATCTTGCTTCGATTTCGTCTACCCTTCAGCTTGCTTGCTTTTCACTGTCCTGTATTTTTATTAAGAAATCTACGCTCATATTCAGTATGCGCATAACCAACCTTTTGTGTTATTTAATATCATTTGGTCTGGCTTCAAATATGCTCAAACCTATCATATTACTGATATTAGCCATCTTAAATCTTTCTTTTACTGAAACTTCAAATTCAATCTCTCTGAAATCTGCTTTGCTTATGCTTGCCTTTAACTCTCTAATTATGCTTCTTGCATCTTATTTCCAATGCATTTAATAACTTCAACTAACGTTTAAATTGCAATTAAATAGAATATTTCAACTCCGTTCTTTAATTGTCACTCACTGCATACAGATCTAAATTGTGAGCTTTACACCATCTCAATATGTACTATTTTAAAACTGCATAGTAACAATACTCATCAATATTCCACCAGACATGGTGACTTGTTAGCCATACCTAGACATCGGACTGCTAAATTTGAAAAGTCCCCCCATTTACAGTTGTGTTAAAATTTACAATTCCCTACCGATACATATTAAAACATGAATAAATTTAAGGACGCACTTAAATCCATTTTAATTGAAAAATGTTTCTATGACATTAATATTGTACTAAAATAAGGTATTATCACAGAATAAACACCTAATGGACTCAGAAGCGACACTCGCAGCGGCGCCTTTGATGTTCGAGTAGCCAATTTCAGCTATGGTGGCCATATTGAAACAGAGTAGATCAAGAATAATATGTTGGTGGCACTGTAAGTCTATGTCAAATTCGAGGTTATCAGGTTAGTCAGACACAAACTGACACAAAACCTAACCTGCTAACCTCAAATTTGACACTCACAGTGCCACCAACATATTATTCTTGATCTACTCTCGTTCAATATGGCTGCCATAGCTGAAATCGGCTACTCGAATATCAAAGGCGCCGCTCCGAGTGTCGCTTCTGAATCCCTTAGGTGTTTATTCTGTGGTATTATTTTTATCTGACAATGTCGATGTCACTCTTGTATGTGATCTGTCAGCAATAAACGATACATATTAGTTAGAATGAAATTGTTTTAAAGGATATAAGTAATATTCATATATGAAGTAACCTTTACAATAAATAGTACCTATCTTAAAATCATTTGATATTTCTTTAGTGATTTTTATGTTAGCTACTTAAGTAGTGTTCATATTGGCTTGGTGCCTGCAAAATTTTGTAATCCTAAGATTTAATGAAATATCAATTGGTCATGTATTCTCATTTGATTTTTTTTTTGCAGGTGTTACCACTATGTTGAGATTCCTGCTGTGATATGAAGCATTATCAAAGAATAAGTTCAGCATAATTCTTGTGAACCAGACAGAAAACAACGGGATTCATCTCTTCACAGTAGTATGCTGTTTTTTTAAATTTCAAAGAGAACTTCCTCTTTCGAACTTGTGATTTGTCTTTTTTGGACGTGTATGAACTATAGGACCACTAAAGTAGTAAAAGACTGGACACATTGCACAAATGAAACGTGAAAAAGAGATTATGCAGTGAAGACCATGGATCAACAAGATACTACAGCAGAGACCACCACTGCGATGGGTTGACTACATTCACTCCTTGGCGGGTTGAGACTGGATGAGACCAGAGATGTAATTGGAGAGAGTTGCAGAAGGTGTATGTTATGCAGTGGACATATAGGAGCTAAAATTATGATGATGATGATGTCTATCTACACCTGAATTACTGCTTTGCGTGCAGTGATCCATGTCCTTGTCCAGGTACTATATTTTTATCTTCTTTAGCTTTTGTGTTTTGTTTACGATGATCTTATATATATGTATGAGCACTACAGAACTTAAAGGACTAAGGCTAGTTTAATTGTCTTTCTCCATTTAGCATTATTTATTACTTCCTTTTACTATAAAGGAAGTATTGGATTCACCCCAAAAATTCGAAATTGAGTTTTCAACGGATCTTCACGTTTTAGAGTCCCCTGATCCCAAAAAACATATTTTTTTCATTGGTCTGTCTGTCTGTGTGTCTGTGTGTCTGTCTGTCTGTGTGGTCTGTCTGTGAACAGAATATCTCAAAAACGAAAAGAGGTATGGCGTTGAAACTTCATATATAAGTTTTGTGTACTATGTAGATGAGACAGCAAGCTTTTGAAGAAAATCGCATAACCGGAAGTAGGTGTTTACTCTTGTGAATTTTTCAGTTTTTTTTCGATTTTTTCAAAAACGGCTCTAACGATTTTTTTCAAACTTTACATTTTTAATGTGTATTAATGTGAGATAGGTGATTTTCCAGTTGAATACTTCTAAAGTGGGTTTCTTTTGTTTTTTTTTTCTATTTTTTATTAACTCCTATTTTAAATAAAACACCCGGTATATTATTACATTTTTGAATTCACCTTAAAATTCTAGAGAAAATTTGTCTCTCAACTAACACTCGATTTTGTACCGTTTTTGTAGAATTTATAATTTTCGAAAATTTTTAACAAATGCTTAAAAATTAAAAATGAAATTTTTGACTAATAATAATATCACTGTAAAAGGAAGTTGTGTGAGTGTATCACACCAGATTTTTTAAACATGCTTTTAGTGTAACTTTAAACTTTGGCAGTGGAAGTTCCTTCACGTGCCAGGCAAGCAATTAAAAAATACAGCCCGATAATAGATAAGACCATTGCGATTTCCATTCACTGTAAAAATTTGGTCTAATTTTGTAGGTAGCAAAAAAGATGCATGTTACCTTTAAAATAGAGTAAACAGTAATAAATGTAGATACACGGGAAAGTTAAAATACGCAATTCAATAAATTTGCTTTTACATAATAATAATAATAATTGCATTTAAAGGTAACCATTCAATGTATAACAAAACATATAGACATATAAGTAATATAACACTATGAACATCACATCTAACTACAATTTTATTAAGTAAATAAGAGGGTACTTTATTTGAGATAATTTTATGAAACTCAATGAAGAATTCTACGATTGTGCATATTTAACCACTTAAATTTCGTTAAATTTATGTGTTATGTGATCAAATTTTCTAATAGGTACCATAAATTAACCTCAGGCATGTATTTTGCATACGCTGAATTCTTTTACTGTCCGTACTGTCTATACACGGCCCATATACGCTGTGGCAATAATTGAAATGAGATAAAACCAGAGACTCAGAAAGTATAGATTTAATTCTTTTATTAAGCAAAAAAACGGTTGTGGTAGATAATTTTTAAATTCGACTAACATTTTTTGTAAAGTGGCAGAAACATGGTTTTTTTAAATGTAATGCTTGTAATGTGTAATTGTTTACTTTAATATCAATATTTAGTTTAATGTCTCTTGCTTTAATCCACCAAATACCATTACGTAGGATTTTGAAGCATTCATTCTTAGGTTATGTTTTTCCTAATATTCCATAAGATTTTAAAGGTCAGTATTTATTCTAAATTTGCAACATGGGGAATATCAGAATCAAAAGTATAAGTTAATTGAGTATCGTCTGCGTATAGATGATATTGAACGGTACTTTAATGCACTACTCAATTCCAAAGTATAAATAATATAGAGCAGCAGACGCAGAATTGATCCTGGAGGTACCCCATGTGTAAGTTTTTTACGATTCAGATTTTGTGTCTTTGACTACTACAATTTGAGTCCTGTCAGTTAAATAGCTTTTTAAAAAATCCATTGCACTTTCATCAAAACCGATATAGTGTAGAGTAGCAATTAACATATCATGACTTATCGTGTCGAGAGCTTTGGAATGATCTAGCATAATAAACTGTGGGTTAGTCTGTTATCGTTAAGAGCAGTGAAGATATCGTCAGTTATATTTAAAAGTGCAGTTGTACAGCTATAGCCTGGTCTAAATGCCAGATCGAGTACCTGTAATGATTTAAAAGTTTTTAATTGTCATAACTTTCTCAAGTACCTTCAAAAGACATGGCGGAATACTAATCGGTCTCAGGTTCTTGTAGTCAGTTGGTGTGCTAATTTTGGGCATTGGTATGACTTGAGCATTTTTTCCTGAGTGTTAGCAAATGTGGAGCTGAGTATACATGAATTAATAATGTTGGTTATTATAGGGTAATAAAAACGGGCAGCACAGTTTTTTCATTTTTACACTTAAATTATCAGATCCAACAGCATTGGTTTTATTTTATTTATAATTTTTGAGACATCCACTTCGGTGATAGTATTAAAAGTAAATTTAGTTTCAAAATTTTGTAAACTATTGTTTGAGTAAAAAGTTAAAAAATGTTTGTTAGTAACCGAGACAAGGACTTAGCCGAATCAATGAAAGCATTATTGATCTTATTAGCATCACTTAGACTGTGAGGAATTTCTATTTTTCCATGGCTGTCAGTGATGTTAATATTCTTCAGCTCTTTCCAAATGGTATTAAACCCATTTTGATTTAATTGATAGTAAAGTATGCCTTTTTTTCTTGTTTAATAGCAAATGATGTATAGTTACGTAAAGATTTATAATATTCCCAGTGCGCGGGGTTTTTCGTCTTTTAAATTTTATTAAGGCTTTATCTCTGAGAGACATCATTAGTTTTATATTCGGAGTCATCCATGGAGCTTTGGATCTAGACATTTTTACAGTTTTAACAGGCGCATGGAAATGAAATAAGTTTTTAAGTTTGTGTTTGAACCTTTCAATTTTATCATTTATATTGATAGAATTTATTAAATTGTGCTATGGAAGAGACTGAGAGGTCGTTGTAGAAACTCCTCATAATCAAAATTAGCAAAAACGATGATCGGATAATCCATGTACATCAGTCGCACCGTAATTGACTATATATTTTTTATCATTTACCAAAATAAGGTCCAGTATATAGAGCTGTTTTTAGTAATGCGTGTGGGTGTCCTCAATTAGTTGCTTAAACCCCCAACTCTCCATCATAGAGAATAATTTTTCAGTACTTTTATCATTTATAGATAACATATCTATGTTAAAATCACCCAGACACACTACCTCGTCAGTCATATGTACAATAAGTGAAAAGAAGTCCTCCAAGGCATCAATAAAGTTATCGCATCCAAACTCCTGCCTCGATAAACTATTCCTATGACAATCGTTACATTTTTTAAAATAATTTGGATTCACAACTGTTCAATAGCTATACTACTACTTGCTGTAGGAATAATAGAAAATTGTAAGTTTGTTTTAATGTAGATACCTATTCCTCTTCCCATGTATCGGTCAATTCGATCTTTTCGCAAAATTTTGTAGCCAGTTATACACATTGCATCATTAGTAATTTTGGGCGATAGCCATGTTTCTGTCACACCAACCATATCACAATGCAAGAACTGTACAAGATCCTTAAAATCATTGAAGCCATTTAGTACCTAGCAAGCGAATATTTAAATGCGCAACCTTAATAATGCCACCACTCATCTGTAAAGAAACAATATTATAAACAGACAAAATCGATTAAGCAATTAATCAACATCAGCAGATACCGATGAACCCCAAAATTATTACTATAAACAAACTTTATACCTGCACCTTAGAAACTCCTCCTTGTCCAAACTTCAAAAAAAATTTCCGATGATTCCTCTTGGTGTTTACGTTCCCCAAGCGATGGCAAGCATCAATCATTTGAACATTCACTTTAAAAGAATCTGCAGTGAAATAATAATAAATGCCGCTTATTCACTTCCATAACAGCATGATTTTAACCTGCTCGTTGGTGATAACCGTCTTGTTTGATTTTATCTGGGCGAATTGGTTTGTCCATCTGCTGGTTTGGCAGTATGAGATGCGCGCAGAAATGGTTGCTTGACCATTTTAAAAAAATGTTTCTCATGAAGAAGTGTTTGACTTTATGTGGAATAATTGTATCGTAGAAGGCACTAACCCACTTAATTGACAATATGACCTAAGTTATAATGCAGCATGTCAATATGACATTACAGCCTACAGATTCTATACCTTGTCAACTTCAAATTGGGACTAATCAACTTCAAAATGGGAATAAACAATTTCAATTTGAGAATAAAACAACTTCAAATTGGGACTAATCAACTTCAAATTGGGAAAAGCTTTTTGTTAATGGTAGTCTTTGGCAAAATGACATTACATGGTTGTGACAGGACGGAGCTAATTATTGTTAGTTGTGCTGGTGTTGCATCCTGTCACAACCATGTAATTGTCATTTTGCAAAGACTGCCGTTAATAAAAAGCTTTTCTCAATTTGAAGATGATTAGTCCCAATTTGAAGTTGTTTATTCTCAAATTGAAATTGTTTTATCCCATTTTGAATTGATTAGTCCCAATTTGAAGTTGAAAAGGTATAGATTGACTCAAGGTTAGGCCTTTGATGTTCAAGTAGCCTTATTTTGATCAGACGGCCATACTGTAAGCAAGTAGAAAAGGCGGGAAATAAAAAAATTTGAATTATAGGCGCGAAAATGTTCTCATTTTATGGTTGCATTATTGATTATATAAACATAAATCCTCACCTGTTTATACATATTGTGTTATTCCCGTCACAATGTTGATTATTAACAGTAACTTTATGAAATTGTATAATTTTTAATAATGGGTTGTTTTAATATTGAAGCAACAATGGAGAAAGGAATGGGATACGATAGGTGACATAGTTTGCGTAAAATGTTACAGTTATTGAATAATTTTAGTTTATTGTTTAATATCAACGAATTATATACATAATTTTTGGACACAAGAAAATTTTATACCAAATTTTATACAAACAAGCAATCCAGTGAGACAAATGTCTCATTTAAAAAAAATAAAAAAGACCGTTTTTCAAATAGAACGCGTATTAAATAAAAACTGTACCCAGACCTGGAAGGTGTCAAAGTGGTTGCCTAACCGATCGACGTTTTTTAAGGCGCAGAGGGTCGCAGGCTCTGTTTTGGCCACTGAAACATTTTTTATTTAATACGCGTTTCTATTTGAAAAACGGTCTTTTTTGTGATTTCTCGAAAACGGAAGTGTCACGTGACTGAAATTCGGTTCTGAGCTGACATGACCATTCAAACATATAACTTTCATAACTTTTTTCTCTATCTCTTACGGTTTTGGCTGCTGAAACAGGTTGTACCGGACGGACGGACGGGACGGACCGACAGACAAGTCTATTAGATTAAAGGATACTTAAGACAACAAATAAATTATTAATTTATTAAGTTTTAAAAAGGTAAAAAACATTTTTTCCACTACCATTTCGTAAAGCAGGCTATTATTAGACACTTTCCATACGTGGAAAGCATGTTGTTATTGCATACTATGCAATAAAAATATACTGTAAATATACTATAAAATATACTATTTCCCAAAGAGTGTACATTAAAAATACCTTATAAATGCGTAACATTAAAATAATTTTTAAATTTGTATTAATAAATTTTAAACAATAAACTATTCTCATCCTAACAAATAATTTTAGCAAATAAGTTTGAGGAAATTGATTACATGGATGTGTAAATGGTATAGACTTCATAATAGTAATTAAACTACTTCCCACATATGCCTGAACAGTGGTAAAAAAATTATAACAAAATGTGTTTCTAATTTTTCCACATAGATGCTTTCTAGTTTCCAAAAATAGATTGGATTTTATTTTCATATGCTTTATAATGACTAAAAAGCAATGTGGAATCAAAAGATTTAGATTCATCATCGGCATATTTTTCACAAATTTCACAAAAATGAACCTCTAAGCATTTTCGTAGTAAATAACCACATACATAGTTCAAACCATTTACACCTAGCAGATTATTTCTATAGTCCTAGAACCAACATTAGAGGAATCACAACATGGATTTAGAAGAAACAGAAGCACTCAGGACCTAATATTCGTATTGAGACAACTGACAGAAAAACTACTCATGAAAAGGAAGGAACTACATATCTGTTATATCGACCTGAGAAAGGCTTTCGACAAAGTGAAAAGGAAAAACGTGTGGGAAAGTTTGGAAAGAAGAGGAATAGGAAGAGATATGATAAATATTCTTAAAATACTATACAAAGACAACAGAAATAAAAGTAAGAACTCTCAACAATGAATCTACAGAATTCGAGACGAAGATAGGACTAAAACAAGGATGTGTGTGTTAAGTCCACTGCTATTTTCTGTAATCATAGACGAAAGCCATTAAGAAAAGTAAAAAAAGAAGTAATAGCATTCAATAGGATACCGAAAAATGGAAAAAGTAGTATTTACAAGAACTCATGTTCGCAGACGATATGTTACTGATAGCAGAGTCGGAAGAAAAAATTAACAACGGAATCTAACAAACTACAAAGAAGAACTAGAAAAAATAAATATGGAAATAAACATCGATAAAACAAAAACCATGATAATATCAACAAAAGAAAAGAAACATAAGATAGAAATAGAGGGAAAACGCTCGAACAAGTTAAAAAGCTATAAATACTTGGAACATACATAGAAGGAAAACGGAAGGATCGATACGGAAATAAATGAGAAAATAGGAAAAGCTGGAAAATCTATAACACATTAAGAAACACCTTTCTAGGAAAACGAGAAATTCCAAAAAAAATTAAAACAGAAGTCTACAAAAAGTAGTAAGACCGGCGCTAATATACGGGAGCGAATCATGGACTTTGACCGACAGAGACAAAGGAAGAATCACAGCTACAGAAATGCGATTTTTAAGAAAGATTGAAGGAATTACGAGGAGAGATAGAGTGAGAAATATGACAGTAATAAAAAACCTAGATATAAAGCCAATAACAACAATAGTAGAAGAGAGACAGCTAGGTTGGCTAGGACACCTTCACAGAATGGAAGACCACAGAGTGACGAAGCAAGTGTACGAAGTAAAGGCACAAGGCAAAAATAAAGTAGGACGACCACGACTAAGATGGGGAAAGAGAACAAACACGACAAGCTGCACTAAAAAGAAAGAATTAAATGGGAAGAAGTAGGAAGATTAGCACAAGATAGGAAGAAATGGAAAAGGTCAACGAAAGAAAGCCCGACAATATAAGAGAAACAATATTAGATATGAACGTTAACTAAAGCCAATTCAATTAAAGTAACTTAAGTACCTGTAAGTGTGTTATAAAATTTATATAAGTCCGACACCTAACGGTATAAGGACTAAAGATTAAATAAATACACCTAGCAGATTATTTCTATAGTCTACGGTATGTATACTACTGCATTTGATGTTGAAGATTCAAACGTTAACACTTTTAACTCCCTGCATAGAGTCGCCATTTAATTTACTTAATAGAGTAATCCAAATCAGCTCAGAATGTTCAAATAATTTAAAGTAAACAATTTTTTAAATGCTCTGAAGAATTGAATTGAATGGGATTACATGAATTACCACCTTGTTGTTGTACCGCACAAAAAAAGTTTTCTAAACAATCCTGATTCAGCCTCTTTGGTATACATAAAGTGAAATGATTGCGATTTTAAATAATTCCATAGTTGACAAAAAGCATTAATTGTAACCATAAAGCCGGACAAACATTTAATAGTCTTAGCTTTTATAACTATAGAATTTAAGGAAAACTAAACTTTTGTTCAATAAATTGTGTTGCATTTCTGATCCCATCCATGCATTACCATGCAGTTTTTTGGAATGTTTTGAATTAGAATTTAGAAGATCAAATAATTTTTTTAAAATGTAATGCCCCTAAACTTACGTAAGTATTTAGTGAGCTCAGCTACAGTATGACTTGAACGGCTAGATTCACTCTCATTTTTTGAAAGTCATTAGGATTTACATGTATATCTGACAATTTTGGAGCTAGTCTAATGTTCTGCAATTTATCTTTTTTGTTTAAAGGATATGATGTGCTTCCATGATGCTGTTTTATTATCAAAATGGAAATCATATTTTAACAAGTAATTTCTTACTGATTTTATGAGATTCTTCTTCTTCTAGTCCATCTCCTCACGGAGGTTGGATATCATCATCGCTATACGGATTTTATTCGCAGCCGTTCGGAATAGTTCGATGCTACTGCAGCAGAACCAGTCTCTCAGATTCTTCAACAGGACATTTTGCGACGACCAACACTTCGCTTCCCTTTTATTTTGCCCTGTATTATCAGCTGAAGCAGAAGGTATTTGGCTCCTCGCATTACGTGGCCTAAGTACTCTAATTTTCTCTTTTTTATAGTGTATACTACTTCGCATTCTTTATTCATTTTTGCTAACACCTCTGTATTGGTGATTTTATCCGTCAGGGTATGCGCCACATTCTTCGATAGCACCACATTTTCAAATGCTTGTAGGTTGTTCAACTGGCGTTTCTTTAGGGTCCATGCCTCTACTCCATACAACAAACACAGAGAAAACACAACAGCGCAGTAATCGCATCCTCAGTTCTAGGGTTTCCAAGTCCCGGGACCAAAAGTGGTTTTCGGGGACTTACGAGCAAAATTTCAGGTCCCGGGACTAGTCCCGAAGATCCCCGAAAGAGAAATAGTGTTCAGGTGAAATTTTCCGAATAAAATTTCCAAAGAAAAACAAGTGTTTTAAGTTAAATAAAGTATTTCTGCGCTGATAATTTACGTTGGGGCTCGTCTACCACTTCATTGCTTTCTTCTGGTACTAAAAATGTTTGTCGCTTTTGCTTTTGTTTGAACTGCAAAGTGCGTGTTTAATCCTTTCGTCAAGCTGCCTCTAATTATGATAATTTTGTAGAAACCCACTTTACATTTCGCCAATTGTTTATCTTCAATATATAAAACTGTTGCCATAGTGACTTCAAATCGTTATTTTTTTAAATGTAGAATGAAGGTAGGTTGCGAATCGGAATTCATTCTAATTATAACGCTTTAGCAGACAAATAACGAACACACTTAAAACCCAAAAATATAAATTATTCAGCTTCTTCGCACGTATCTAAATCCAACAAAAAAAAACAGACAAATACATAAATAGAAGAAGATATGCAAATGTGGCTGAAACAACACACATGTTTAATTCCAACCTACCGAAAACAATACCTCTCCTGCGTTACGCAAAACGCAAATAATGCGAAATTTACAAGAGGCATGAGTAATACGCCGGACGCCGGTGAATACCCGTCCTAATTCTCTGATATCGAGTATACGCACGCATGTTGACATGGTCCCGGGACTTCGCCTGGGCTGGCTGTGGTCCCGGGACTCGGTTTTTGTGGTAGAATCCCGGGACTGTCCCGAGACCGGATCCCGGGACTGGAAACCCTACTCAGTTCGATATTAACATCTCGGCTACATAATACTTTCTTTAGTGCTACAAAGGACGACCTTGCAATTTCAATTCTTGTTCTAACTTCGAGTATTTGTTCTCCTTTTTGTTCTATCGAGGTCCCAAGGTATTTATATTTATTTACTCTTTCTATGTTGGTGTTTGCAACACTCAAATTTAGATTGTTCTGTGGGAATTTCGTGATCATCATCCACTTAGTTTTATGTAGGTTGATTTTAATCCATACTCCTCACAACGTTCATTTAGCTTTCTAAGTAGATGTTGTAAGTCTTTGATGTTGCTTGTAAATAAGATTGTGTCGTCCGCATATCGAACATTATTGATAGTCTCGCCATTGATTATTATGCCTGCGGATTCTTCCTCAAGGGTTTCGTTAAAGATAATTTCGCTATACATATTGAACAACAATGGGGACAGAATGCAACCCTGTCTGACTCCTCTGCGTATTATGATATGTTCGGTTATTTCATTTTCTATTTTTATGTTCGCTCTTTGGCCCCAGTAAAGGTTTCTAATTATTCTAACATCCCACGGATCTATGTTTTTCTTTTGGAGAATTTGTATTAATTTGTTATGTTTCACCTTGTCAAAGGCCTTTTCGAAGTCAATAAAACATATAAACATGTTCTGATTCATGTCCAAACATCGCTGACAAAGGACATTGACTCCGAAGAGAGCTTCCCGTGTCCCAAGACCCGATCGAAAGCCAAACTGGGAAGAGCTAATGTCTTTTTCCAGTTTCTTATAGATTCTATTATGTACGATTTTAAGAAATAGTTTTAACACATGATTCATAAGTGCAATAGTGCGATAATCTGAACATTCTTTAGCGTTAGTTTTCTTTGGTAACAATACGAAGGTGGATTTTAGCCACTGGTTAGGAATCATACCAGTCTCGTAAATATAATTGTAAAGTTCTAGAAGCATATCCAGTACTTCATTGTCAAATAGTTTAATGATTTCTATAGGAATTTCATCAGGACCAGCAGCTTTTCCTGCTTTCATATTTTTCAAGGCGTACATTAATTCCGGTTTTAGAATTTTTAATTTTTTTTTTTTCATTATTTATTTCTAGTATAGTGTTATCGGTTCTCTCATCGTAAAATAGATCTTGGATGTAATTTTTCCATCTTTCCAACTTATCTTTCATTTCAACCAAACTTTTCCATCTTTGTCTTTAATAATGTTGTTACTGTTTCTTTTCCTTCTGAATCCAGTTATGAGATGTGGTGTATCAAACATGTAGTAAATGTTTCTATCATCTACCGTGAAATATGGATTGTCGGGAGATACATTATGGCTAGCAGCAAACTTTTGAAAATTAGGCCCCATATTCGTTATAAAGAATGTTTTACCAGAGAATAAAACTAGAAAAGAAGAACTTTAGAATAAAAACTACAGGATATAAAGACACAGAAGGAAGGACAAGATATGAAACGAAAGAAATACAACAAATATGGAAGAACTATTATGAACAACTATACAGAAAGGAAACGGAAACAAATACAATAGCAAAGACGAACATTAGACAGAATGATGAAAAAATAGAAGAACCAACAATAGAAGAGGTAAAACAGGCAATACGACACCTAAAAAACAATAAGACGCCAGGAAGTGATGGAATAATTACTGAATATCTAAAATATGGAGGTGAGAAACTGCACGAAAAACTACATGAACTAATATGCTTGATCTGGAGAGAAGAAAGCATGCCAGAAGATTGGAAGAAAGGTGTAATTTTTACAATACCTACACAAAAAATGAGACTTGGAGGATTGCTCAAATTATAGAGGAATAACGTTACTAAATGTGGCCTATAAAGTGATCTCAAAAATAATTAAAGACAAACTTCAAGAACATGCGGAGAACGAACTAGGGGACTACCAACAAGGGTTTAGACAAGGGAGATCGACCACAGACGCCATACACATTGTACAACAAATACTAGAAAAAGCAAAAGAATATCACATAACTCTTCACATCCTATTCATAGACTTTAAACAGGCTTTTGATAAAGTAATAAGAGAAAAAATAATAAAAGAACTGCAGTACATAAGGACTCCACAAAAAATAGTAAACCTTTTCGAAATGACCCTAAAAGACTCAACCGCAGTAGTGAAAATAGGAAGTGATACAACTGAAAGCTTTAATGTACAACAAGGCGTTAGGCAGGGAGATATGCTGTCAGCTACATTGTTTAATATAGCCTTATATATATATAATGCGTTAACAGGCCATTCAGGCCCATTGCTGGACAATTTTCCTCCACTCTTTCCGATCCCTTGCTAGTTTTCTCCACTCTACTATGCCTTTATCTCTTAGATCTGATTTTACTGCCTCCATCCATCTGTTTCTCGGTCGTCCTTTCCTTCTTATGCCTTGCGGGTTGGCTTTTAGTACTTTTTTGGTCTGCCTGTTGTCTTCTAAGCGCTCTATGTGACCTAACCATCTCATCCTCTGTGCTCGTACATATTGAGTGATTATTGCCTCTCCATACAGCTGTCCCAGCTCTTCGTTATTTCTTCTTTCCCATCCGTCTTCTGTTTTTCTACCTCCAAATATTCTCCTCAGCACCTTTCTCTCCCATACTTCAAGCTTCTCTTTTTCTACTTTGTTCATCACCCAAGTTTCACATCCGTAGGTCACTGTAGGTCTTAACACTGTTTTATAGAGTCGTAATTTCGCGGTCCTTGATACACTTTTTGACTTCATTATCTTGCTTAATGCACCCGCGCACTTATCCCCTTTCACCAATCTTGCTGCTATTTCTTTGCTATTGCTACCATCTTCCGTTATTAAAACACCCAAGTATACAAAAGCCTGCACTTTGTCTATTTTCGTTACCCTGTTGTTTTCTAGTTTAATTTCTATGTGTTCTCCTCCGTGCTTTATTCCAGCTTTTCCACCCATCACCATATATTTAGTTTTTTCTTCGTTTATAATCAGCCCTGCCTTTCTCGCTGCCCTATCGAGGTTCCGCGTTATTCTTTGCAGCTTGTTTGATGTTCTCGCTAGAAGCATAATGTCATCGGCGTATGCCAGGCACTGGTGACTTTTGTTCATTAACAGACCCGTGGTATTAATTTCGCTTTCTCTGATTATCTTTTCCAGCATTAAATTAAACAGAGTTGTGGACAAGGGATCACCTTGTCTCAGTCCGTTGCTGACTTTAAAGGGGTCCGACATCCCCTCGTTGACTTGGACTGTATTTGATGTGTCGTTTAATGTTACCATCACTAGCTGAATTAATTTGTCTGGTATCTCGAAATCCTTCAATGCTTGGTATAGTTGTTGTCTTTTTATTGAATCGTACGCTCTTTTAAAATCGATGAAGATAGCATGAACCTCTATATTATGCTCGTAGCATGTGGTCTGTATTTCTTTCAAAACAAACACCTGATCCATTACTGAATGATTTTTACGAAAACCGCATTGATATTCACCAATCACTTTATCTGCCATTACCTGCAGTCTGTTTTTGACAATTGAGGCTAATATTTTGTACACCTTGTCCAAGAGCGCAATTCCTCTGTAGTTCTCACACCGGGTTTTCTCTCCTTTTTTATACACAGGGATCAAAACTGCCTCATTCCATCTTTCAGGTATTCTGCCGTCTTGCCATACTTTCTTGATTATTTCAAATATCCTGTTGCTTATCTCTTCGCCTCCATACTTTATGAGCTCTGCTGAGATTCCATTCTTGCCAGGACTCTTCCTATTCTTCATATTTGCTATTGCTTCCTCTACTATTTCTCTTGTTGGTTCCTCCTCTATCTTTGCAGAGATCAGCTCTAACTCTAGTACTCCAATTTCGTTTTCTGCTTCCGTTTCTTCATTTAAGATTTCTTTAAAATATTCTTTCCATCTATTTATCATTTCATTTTCTCCTGCTAGTAAATTCCCGTCTTTATCTTTGCATAATAGGATATTGTGTTGTGGCCCTTTACGTATTTTCTTGCACTCTTGTTAAAAGTTCCTAATTTCTTTTCTCTTGTAACATTCCTCCATATTGCGGAGCCTTTTTTCACAGTGAGCCCTTTTGATTCTTCTCTATATGCTTTTTGTTACTCTTCTTTGTTCTCGGTATTTTTCTACATCCTCTGGGAGTTCTGTTTGGATCATCCTCTCTCTTGCTTTTTGTCTTTTATCCCGCTCTTTTCTACATTCGCTATTGAACCAACTTTCCGCCTTATTTTTCCTCTCTCTACCCACTACTTCTTCTGCTACTGTTACTATTATTTTTTCAAAATTTGTCCACTTTTCTTCAACAATCCCTTCATCCACTATTTTATCATATTTTTCTTTAATCCTTCGCTGATATGTAGTCCTTGTATCAGTCTCCATTAATTTTTCTAAATTGTAGCTTTTTGGTGGGTTTCTTTGTCTCTTTGCAATGATTACTGTTTCGTATTTTATTTTTGCTTTCACCAAAAAATGATCTGACCCCATATCGGCTCCCCTATATGTTCTTATATTGCTAACCCACCTTGCATATCTTTCTTGTATCAGCATGTGATCAATTTGGTTTGCCAATCTTCCATCTGGAGTCTTCCATGTGCCCTTGTGAATTTCTTTTTGCTGAAAATACGTGCCCATAATTCGGCAATTCTTCCCCGCTGCAAACCCTATTAATTTCCGTCCATTTTCATTTGACTCTTCATGTATATAGCCTTAGAAGGTGCAATTAGAAGATCAGAGTTAGAAGGGACAATAAATATTAAAAACACACAAATTATCGCTTACGCAGATGATGTTACAATTATCAGTAGAACAAAAGAGGGGCTAATAAAAAGTTTCATGAGACTAGAGGAGGAAAAAAAAAATGGGTTTAAGAATCAGTGAAAAAAAGTGACAGCAGCAATGAAGAATATCTTAAAATTAAAGGCTATAAATTTGAAGCAGTCCAGAACCTTAAATATTTAGGAATAACAATTTATAATAAAAAATATAAGACCAGTGATAAAACAAAACAAAAAATACAGATGGGACACAGAGCATATTATGCAAACAAAACATTCTTAAACTCTAAATACCTAAGTAAAAAAGCAAAACTACAACTATATAAAACCATTATTAGACCAGTAGTGACATATGGAATAGAGGTATGGACCTTAACTAAAAAAGAAGAAGAAGATCTAAAAGTGTTTGAAAGGAAAATATTACGAAGAATAATGGGCCCAGTACGAACAGAAGAAGACGAATTTAGACCAAGAATGAACTTTGAACTGAGGGAGCAAATGAAAGGGGAAGATATTGTTACATATGTATATAAAACCTCAGAGAATAAAATGGTTAGGTCACGTAATGAGGGCAGATAAAAAAAGAGCAATACGAGTAATAACAGAATGGACACCAACCGAAAAAAGAAGAAGAGGTAGACCTAGTCTGAGATGGCTGGATGATGTAGAAGAAGACCTAAAGAAACTAGGAATAAAGAACTGGAAAGAGAAGTGTAAAAAGAGGAAGGAATGGGCAAAGATAGCAGAAGAAGCAAGAACGAGCAAAAAATTCACAGATTAAAAATTAAAACAATAAAAATATCCGTTATAAAACCACAGATATGTATATTGATAGCATAAAGCTTCTTTATGAAGTCAGTAACTAGTTCGGCTAGTTCATTATCAACACAGGTAGAATTGGTAAAAACATATCCTACTGGTTGTTTCCACGTCCCACCCAACGGTGGTTCTTCGAATTGCAATTCATTGGAGTATTTCTTATCATTTGGCATTTTTCATAAAAGTTTCGACTTCTTTCTATAATTCTGATTACAATGTTTAATGGATCAAGTGTATACTTAGATTGAATGTAATTTAGATTTAATTTTGTTAAATTTAGTTGTAATATATTGTGAATTCTTAAAATTTATATTTATATGAGAGTTATTGAATAATAAGGTTTTTTTTTCTTTTCAGAACCAGCCATTTTTCATTCTGGGTTTTAAGCAGTTCAAAGGACGAAAATAACAGACTCGAGTTCTTCATAGAAGCTATCAGCAGCCATGTGCATTTACAAGCGTATTCAACAAGATGAAGAATCGAGCAAGCACCGTACAACCTATTTTTGAGATCTCTTTCGCCGTCACAACGAAAGTAGTGTAGTATCACTTCGTCGAGGATTATTAACAATTCGATTGTATAAAAACTGCTTTTCGCAGTTATATTGTATGGTTGAGGTGTCATCTTTGATTATAATTTTTTCCAGTGTATCATCAATTCAATATTGGGCAAGTTTCTGCAATTTTTTATATTGCTCCAACTTATATAGCCTGGACAGTTCAACATAATTCGTTTTCATTACTCTATTTAGTTTGTTGGTTTGGTGCAGTTGTGGTGTTAGTCATAACATTGTTATTACTACACTAACATTTCGCAGCATTGTTTCATGTTTACAATGGTTAAAACTAATTTCTGGCTTTATCCCTTCCTGTGGTTATTACTTTTCTAACTTTTCGCAACAACATAGTTGGTGTTGAGTGGGGCACAACGTTTTCATTCTTGGGCCTTGTCCAGTTTCTGGAGAATTGTTTTCTCCAATCTATCACAATCCAGACACAATCTGGATGTGGCGCATAGTATAATTTTTAAGATCTACTGTAGCAGAAGTGCTGTGAAAATAACAAAGGAAACTACCAATTTTAGCAGAAATTGTGAATTGGTAAATTTTTAAGTGATTGCTATTCAAATCTGGTATGTATTATTTTATAGCAAAGCATCTCTTCGATGCTGATATCATTGTTAGGAGCAAGCCGTCAGACATGATTAATAACTCAAGACCGAATTTTTTGCATTATAAAATTAAAAACACCCAGTTTATAAAACTAATTTTTATTATTATTAATTACAATGAGTTACAGTAATTGATAATTTATTAAATATTGTAGCATTATAATTGAGAACCGTGTTGCAAGGATGACACTCCAAAAATGCTAAATGTGGGAAAACTGAAAAAAAACTTTCCAGATATGAATTTTGCAATTTTACCTAACTAGGCACTTACTTTTGGAGTTGTAAATACAAGAAAATATTTAATAACAATAAGATATGATGCTCACGTTATATACTTTTGTGTTGAAGCTATCTGCAACAAAACCTTAAAAATATAAATTAGGATTTCTCATTGAAAAAATGTGAGGTTTTAGGAAACATTCTATTAACCCATTTGACAGATACGCTTTTATTATTATTCATTACTATCGCCGTTGTCGTCATCGTGGGTCAGTTCGACGTCACTACCATCGTTGACTTGTCGAAAGGTAAGTTTTTGGGAACGTACTCTCTCGCAGCAGCATCACATTGTCATGTTTTTTTAGTGGAAAATTTTGGTTATATAATCTATCTGGCTGTGTATACATATCAACTGGACTAGGGGAAGATGTCCTAAAATGACATACATTTGTTGAAGCTCATTTTTATCCCAGCAATTTGCAGTATTGAGATGAACAAAAAGGCATTGGGTCCCTTTTAATAAACTTTATTCGTAAACTAAATAAAACCCTCATATTTCAGTGAAAAACAAAAGTAAACTACATTTTGAAAAAATGGCATAAAATAACACAATTAAATAAGAAGAACTTTGGTTTAAAGTTTTAAAAATAATTTTATTACTTAACACGAACTTTTGGGTAAATCGCTAGCAGAAAGCCAAAACGAATACTGACTTCTGCTATTACAATTGGATAGGGTTAACGGACAAGGAACCAATAGCCAAATAATGATCTTGAGATAATAAGGTAAAACCGTTTTTAGAGAAAACAAGCAGGATTTTGATATTAACGAGCTAAAATGCACATCTTATATTTCAAGGGAGCTCTATTCGACTATTGTTTAACAAAAAATCGATATATGTATGCAAAATTTGTTTTTATTTTAGTAAGTGGCGCTTGGTTCCATACAAAAACTAAACTAATTGAAGGGGTTAGAGCAAAAAGGGTACAAGTACGTCCCAGTTAGTTTGGAGATATCCGCTTCCAAAGTTTATTGCTATTTAAAAATTCTGTAAAAACGGCACCATGTTTTAGTAAAACTAATCAAAATAAAATGTAACATAATTTTATTAGTAAAGTCATTATATTGGAAAAATGTACATTTAAGTAAAAAAACTGAATTTGATGTACTTATACCGTTTTTGCACAAACATAATTAATTATTTCGTTTAAATAAGTAAATAAAAAACTGTTATTAATTTATTAAAACACATGAAACACTACAAAAACATTTTATCATAAAGAAATAATAATATGAAGTGAAATAATATGAAGAAATAGTCAAAAGGATATAACAAAATCATGATTCATAATCAGAAGTTATGTCATCGTCATCAATATGAATTTCGTCATCGGATTCTGCAGGATCTTGATCATCTGGAACTGGAGCTGTGCTGGGTCCTGGTTGCAATGTTAATTTTTACCTTTTTTTTTAAATTTTTTGGAGCTTCATGGTTCATGTCCGTGTAAAATGAATAGAACACTGGAGGTATACAGGGTGTTTGGTTCACCGACGTATATCCGAAAGGAGGTGGTAGGTGAGTCGGTTTGGAACTTATTTAACCAAAAATACCTTTATACAAAGTGTCACGGTTTCTGAGATAAAGCCAACTTTGTGATTTTATTAAATTACTGCAGTTTTAGTATGATTAATTTTAATTAGACACAACTGCAAACTTTTAATTTCTTGTAACTTTTATTTTAGTAGTTTTTGATATAGGGTTCTATCAAATAAAATCACTTGATACACTCTACATGTGATAAAACAAAATATGGAGTCGACTAAAGTTCAAAAATGTATTCTCTAGATATCAAACTTTGATCTAGTAAGCCACGTATAAAAAGTAATTACAAAACAAGACGCGTTCAGATGTGTTTAAAAACTTCCACGATATCTGCCCTTTCTATTGATGTATCACACTCTAATTATTAACTGCAACTTTTGAAATAAAAAAGTATTTGAAGACAAAGTGACAAATTTTTTTTAATAATAAAATTTTTAACTAAATACAGTAATAAATGAAATATTTATTTATTAATTTTCGTTCTCAAAATGGCCACCACCGTTTCTAACACAAGCCCGAGCTCTTCTACGCATACTGGTAGTTGTTACACTTAACCTCATTTCCTCTCGCATTGTTACAGCTGCCTCAGTAATTTTTGCAACAAGATGGTCTCTATCTCGTATTTCTTCATTATAAACCAGATTTTTCATATGTCCCCACACATAATAATTGACGGGGGTTAAATCGGGCGATCGGGCTGGCCACTCTATTGGCCCATTTCGCCCTATCCATCGATTAGGAAATCGATCGTTTAAAAAATGTCTCACAGCAATCCCATAATGCGCAGGGCATCCATCATTCTGAAAGATTACTTGTTGTCTTACATCTAGTGGTATTTCTTCCAAAATATCTGGTAGATTGTGGGTCAAAAATTCTAAGTAGTTTGCAGCATTTAAATTGTCTGGCAAAAAAAATGGACCAATTAGGACTCAACCTATTACACCTGCCCACACATTTACGCTAAATTTACGTTGAAATGAAATTTGCTTTTTTAAATGGGGATTCTCTTGTGCCCAATAATGCTGATTGTGAAAATTAGTTATGCCTTCACGCGCAAATTTTGATTCATCCGTCCACAGAATGCTGCGTAGAAACCTTTGGTCTTCTATGTCGGCATTCAAAATAAATCGACAAAAATTATTTCTACGAACTGGATCACCATCCTCGAGCCTTTGTACAGGTGTGTAATGATAAGGATGCCTTTTTTCAGAATGTATAACTGACCATACCTTCCATGTTGACAAATTGAGTTCTCGAGCAACTTTTCTTATACTGGTAGTGGGATCTGCATCAAATGCATTCAAAATTTGTTCATCTTCTTCAGGACGATGTCTTTGATTATTATTTCTATGTTCTACTTGATGCAGGTTACCAGTTTCACGAATTCTACGATACGTACTAGCGAACACGGACACGTGAGGTAGTCTTCTTTCAGGAAATCTTTCACGATAGAAACGTTGAGCAGCAGCTGCGCTGCCGTCGGCCTTCCCATACATGAATAAGATATCAGCATACTCAATATTAGAGTAAGTAGCCATCACTACATAGGTAATAGTTCAACAAATGAAGATAATTCTTAATCAGTGGTTTAACAAAGTCAATTCAACTGAAACTCAATGCAGCACAACCAAGTTACAACACACGAAATTAATAAAAAGTTTGACAGACATGGGGATTAAAACAATTGATATTATTTATAAATACAAAGCTACTCGATTTGTTCGTTTTCGTCTAATCGATCGTAATAGCAAACTTGATTTTAATAGTCATTTTCGTTAATCAGTTTCTAATAAAATTTTGTCACTTTGTCTTCAAATACTTTTTTATTTCAAAAGTTGCAGTTAATAATTAGAGTGTGATACATCAATAGAAAGGGCAGATATCGTGGAAGTTTTTAAACACATCTGAACGCGTCTTGTTTTGTAATTACTTTTTATACGTGGCTTACTAGATCAAAGTTTGATATCTAGAGAATACATTTTTGAACTTTAGTCGACTCCATATTTTGTTTTATCACATGTAGAGTGTATCAAGTGATTTTATTTGATAGAACAGATATCAAAGACTACTAAAATAAAAGTTACAAGAAATTAAAAGTTTGCAGTTGTGTCTAATTAAAATTAATCATACTAAAACTGCAGTAATTTAATAAAATCACAAAGTTGGCTTTATCTCAGAAACCGTGACACTTTGTATAAAGGTATTTTTGGTTAAATAAGTTCCAAACCGACTCACCTACCACCTCCTTTCAGATATACGTCGGTGAACCAAACACCCTGTATAATCTAAAAGGGTCTGTAGGTTGTTCCATTTTTCAAGTTTAATTGGGACTGAAACTGTACGAAGCTGTGTGAATGTCTTATCAACCGAATAAGATGGGCGTCCAGTGGAGTGGGATCCACATATACATTGCAGGAATTGATAGCAATCACCCCAGACTGGTTTAAATTGAAAGGAAAATGATGCTAAGTTTTTCCCATATCTAAATTGAACTATTGTTCTAAATTTAATAGCTCTACCTTCTGTATCTTTTTTTGGATCTTGCACCAAGTTATTTAACTTTTCAAAAGAATAGAACATTTCTTTGGTCATATTATGCACTGTAAAGTTTTTGCAGGAACCAGCAATCACTTCTCTCCAATGTTGAGGAATAAAAACTTCGGGATTCTTTTTTTTGCACTTTTCAATCATTGCAAAATCCCTGTCACACTCCATATATGTGTGGCCAGGCTCAAGAAATTTGTGATGAATTTCTTTTAACTAAGTGGGGCTTTTACTAAAAAAATAATAGTTTGGAAATATTTTAATTTTTATTTTGTCCACCACATGAGTCGCTATATGCAATAATTTTAGTGACACTGGATGGCAACGACTTAAAAAAATGCATCAGACAGGAGCCTATCTCCTGTGATCCTCTACCAGATATAGTCTCATCCCATGTATACATATGAGCCTCTCCAGTAACTAAATTATGTATACCAAAATTATAGGTCCACAGCTGTCTCGGATAAAATACCTTTGATGTAGTCAGCAGTGGTGTAGGTAGTGTTTGCTGTAGATCGAATCATATGACCACAGTGTCCGCAGACGCTTTGTTGTTTTCTATATCCAATTTTTTCAACTCAGATGCTTTTTGCGCTTTTCTTTGATGCAGTTCCAAAGACACTTTAGCAGCCTGCACACTCTCTTCGTTAAGTGAGTTTTTTTACAATATTATTCAAGTTGTCACAATTCGAGCAAGTGTCGCTATGAGGCTTGTGAAATCGTAGATTAAACTCAGTATTAAAAATATTGCGATAATAAAACAGTTTAACGATAGGTTTATTACTTTCATTACAGTATTCTTTATACAAGGAATACATTTTTGTTACATTTAGTTCTGGGGATAAATACCTTGTGTTGCTGTTGTCTTTACGAGAATAGTGACTTATATACTTGGGAACATCTTTATATGTGAAATTACAGAATTTCTAGTATTTTCGTCAATTTTATTTTTACTCGGCATTTTTCCCCCGTTGATCAGTCTCGCATATACCCAATCTATCAGTTTTTGCACACACAGTAGTAAAACGTCTATTAGTAAGGTCAAACGTTTGAGAAAAAAAGGCTTACGAGTGTGTAATTCCACACGAGTTTAATACAAAATTTTTATCCAATACCTCCATATGTTGTTCATGTAGGTAATTATTTTGAAAAATTATTTGAAAAATAAACGAGGCTGCGCGCGTTTTTCCGCAGTCTACCCTATTCAATTTACCACAATTTTTAAGCCTATTACGCTGGGCCATTCCGTTCTGTTATACGCCCCGCCCCTGCCATCTACCTGACTAAAGAAGGGGGCCCTCGGGGCTTCGCCCCTCTCCAAGGAGGTCTTGGGGCTCAGCCCCACTCGAAGGGGGCTCTCGAGGCTCCGCCCCACTCCAATGGGGTTCTCGGGGCTCCGCCAGGCTGCAAGGAGGCCCTCGGGGCTCCGACCCACTCAAAGGGAGCCCTTGGAGCTCCGCCCTTTCCAAGGGGGCCCTCGGGGCTCCTACCATCTCCAAGGAGGCTCTCGCGGTTCCAAATATCAATTTGAATAATAAATAGTGTTATCTAATTTTGTTATTCATGGTATCTTTCTACATTCTCTCACTAGTGACTGACTTTTTGAATATTCTCTCACTAGTGAGTAATATATCACATTACTTATGCAAAATCAACATAATAATAGTGTTATTATATGGAGGTGTTGGATAAAAGCTATTAACTGCTTACTTCCATGCACTACGCCCTTGTGCCCTACGTACGTCTTTCGTTCTGTTCTTAATTTCTTTTCATTTCTTTTCCATTTGCTGATATTCTGTCTTCGTTTTCTTGTTCTATTCAGCGTAACATATTGAATTTTGCGCTCCTCATTGGATTCTGATTGGTGTGAATTTTCCGACGAATCCGATGAATCGTCCCCTGGGTCATACTCATCACCATCTTCATCCGTATTGTAAGGATCTGATTCAGATTCGTAGTCTACGAAAAATACAAAGTTAACCTAAAAACATAAGAGGTTTTTATTTTTATTCTTACCTGCATTGCTGACCATTTTTAATAAAACAAACTAAAATATAGTTGTTTTTAAAACTTCTAGGACACAAAAGCAATAAAAATCCACTCAAAATAAAATTATAACACCTTATAACAACTTGGAACACCAGCTGAACACCACTTAGCAGGATAATGGCATCTGCCTTGATCAGTGTAAAAACGGTACAAGTGATTTTATACCAGTTTTTGCACCAACAAGTGTTCGCTGTTTGCTAAGTAGGTTTATTTACTTATTCATAGATGGGGCTAGTAGTCGCCTAAATGCACCTATATCCTTTTTGCGCTGAAAGAATACACCCTTCAGTCTCATCTTCTGCATTTATATATAAAAAATTGAAAATGTCACTTATACCCTTTTTGCTCTAACCCATTCAATTCTAATAGTTTGTTAATTTAGAAAGAACGCCTGGTTCCTACTTACATTTTTACAGTACTAATAGAAAATAACTAATAAAGAACCAGCTGACGAATCTATCCTACATTGAACTTTAAAAAAGGTACCTATTACAAGTAATTTGGCGTTTGGTTCTTTCTTCGTTAACAAAAAATAACAGTTTTTTATTTTAACAAATTTATTACAGAAATTAAATGAATACAGTATGTAAAAAAATTATAGAGAAGAAGCTAATCGTCCTCTAGTTCGACTTCGAAATCCAGTTCTCCAACATCGTACCCATAAATATCATCGACTATACTTTCATCTCCTATTAATGTTTTGTAGTAATCTTGATTAAGATTCTCTACTAATCCCATTAATTCTTTTATGTTTAAGTTTTTTGTGTGAAATTGGTTTACCATTGGCCACAATAGTGGCAATGGTTCAGCAAAATTTAGCGCTCTTTTTCCTTTCTGTTTGCCCTTTGTGTTAACTTCAACGCGTACTTATGCAGGGGAAAACGATTTCTTGAAAAACAAACTATACTGTAAATGTTTCTCCAACGTAAGCTGTCTAGTTGCCAACCAACTCACTTTTTTCCCTTCTACGTCTACTTTTCTGTTTACAATCATTTCCTCTAATGGTTTAGCACTAAAAAAATTTTCTTTCTGCATTTCATGCACAAGGGGATTCTTTTTCCTTGCTATTTTCATCACTTCCCAATATTCATCCGGAGTCAAAATTATTTGATGGTATTTCAAAGCCTTTTCAATGTCGCCAAAATCTGTATCATTGGGCAAGAAGCTATGACCGGAAACTAAAAATCGTAAGTGAATTTTTTCAAGAGATGGATGATTATGTAACAGTCTCTTCATAAGAAGTGTAAGTTTTATATTCCTATTTTGGCCACCACAGGAATCTGACCAAAGATTAATACTTTTGTCTTTTCCAACATATTTGTCTATATATTTCATCAAGCATGATGCAACCTCTTGAGCCCCTCGCCCAGCTATACCTTCTGACCAAGTAAAACAGTGCCCTTTGTTAGATTTTCCTGAATGTATCCCCATGTTGTATAGCCATAACTGGCGTTTATAAAAAACTATACCACTTGGCAATCTAGGAAGGGGTAATGTTTTCTCGAGGTCGAATGTAAGTGATTCTATGTGGTCTTGCGTTTTTGCATCTTCAAAGTCCATTCTAAGCTGATTTCGTGCATCTTCATCGTCGCACACTGGGTTTTTGCATTTATAGCATCTCTTGCGCGTTCTCCTTTTCCTCTTTACACATGATGCAGTAACCAGTGAATTTCAGACGCCCGGTCTAGTCACGTTCTAGGACGGGGGTTGGTGCTGGTGGTGCGTTATGTATGGTGGCTATTTTTATGCCAAGAATGTTTTCCATGGCGGTTTTCACAAAATAAAACCGCGTGACTAGCGGTTCCTTACTTCTTTTTATTATGGAGGGTAGGCAGAGATCTCTTCCTAGATTTTTGAGAAATAATCTACGACGATCAGTTTTACAGGCAATTTGTGGATTGTTTTCAGTATAAATGATGTGCACTGCCAAACAAGCAATATCCAAAATGTTGTAGAAAAAGGCTAGTGGCCAGCGATTTTTTCTTCTCTTAGTCGTGTATTGCGTTACCATTTGATCTATTTGATCAACTCCAGCTTTGATAGAAAGAATTATAATACAGAATTATTTCAGGTTTCCTGGCTTTAGCAATGTTATCTATTTCTGGAGTTGTGTGCATACTCGAAAGCAACACAACAGCTTTGTTCTTCTTAGGTACATAGGAACATAGAGTTCCTTCATCACGAAAAGCAAAAAGGCTTGATGTTACTTCCCTGTTCTTTGATGGCAGCAATTCTTTTGGGATGTAGGGTTTGTTTTTCCTCAACGTTCCAACTAACGTGAGTCCCTGTTCTCTGGGGCAGTTTACTGAGGGGAGGGAGGTGAAAAATTGTCCGGTAGTAATGTTTCTTCCGGAGCCCTTGTAATACTGACAGATTCATTACTATTCTCTCTCCAACATTGACTTGACGTGCTTCCCCTTCTTCTTTACTGTAAAGACACTTTCATTGCTGAAATGGAATGAGAAAAAATGTGTTTATTACCTGTGTAAATTATTCCCTGTAATGGGTAACCCGTTTTGGAATCAGCTATCCAAAAAACTTTAATACCGTACTTCGCTGGTTTCAATGGAATGTATTGAGTAAATTTCGTTCTACCCCTGTATGGAAAAAGCTGTTCATCAACGGTTACATTTTCATATGGCTTGAAGTGACGACGTAGGTTATGATTTAGCATTATCCAAATGTCTCTTATTGGGGCTGCCTTGTCCCTTGCTTGATTATGTTCATTGATGCGTTGGTTTGCTTTGCGATTTGTTTCTCTGATTATAATGAGCTTCATTTCATTCGTGAATATCAAATTCAAGATATCTAGACGTGTCAATAAGTTGCTGCTTCGATGTGGTCCGCCTGAGAATACATTATGTATATGGTAATATATTGTACGACGAAATGAAATACGTGTGTTGTAGTTACCTGCTTCACATATGATACTATATGAACGTGTTTGTGATGTTGGCAATGGGGACCTTTTCCAAATTATTTGATCGCGAGAGGTAAATTTTTCAGGAGTTTCACACGCTGTGGAAGTATGGGAGTCATTCTGATCATCTTCATCCTCACTTATTTCGCCATCGCACTCTGATTGAACTTCAATTTTCTTCGGTCAAATTACAATAATTGATAAATACATATAAAATAAATATGTCCGTATTAGATGATTTGAGTACATAACACTTACCGATCTAATCGAATATTTCCCCTAGAGTCCAAAGGTAATGATTCCTTTACGACCTGTAACGTATAGAGAAAACACAAAAAAAGCCAATATAGTTATATGGTACACAGCACATATAATAATTAAAACTATTACTAAACTTACCGAACAGCTGAAGTGCCAAAGCCACTCGGTCCAGCCACCGGTTCGTTTGGATTCAGTTCCATTTTTATTGAAGCACACAAACACAAATCAACTGCGCTCTAACTCCTAAATAACGCAATTGACGCACTGAATACAATTTCATCATTTTAACTTATGAAAATTTGAGAACAAGGCATAAACAAAACTCCGCAGCGATAACGCAGGTAAACTATGCACTAAAATGCATGTTAAATACCATACAGACGGAGTACCTGGGTACTCCGTATGGGAGATAGAAGGTGTAATTTTTGTACGGTATCATAAGGGTTAAAGAAGAACGTCCCCGTTCTTTGTGTTTGGTGGTATTGTTGACATTGATATGCTTCATCTTGTTGTTTGGTTTTGAAAAACACCTTTATCTTATTTCTAAGTACAAATATAACTAATACAGTACAAAATGAAATTAGAAGCACAATAGTAATTGAAAAATGTGTTATATGAAATACAGGATTAACATTTGTAAGTTTTTTAAGTGATTTAGTTTTTTCTTTTAAACTAACGAAATCATGTAGATGTTTTGGTTTTAAATGTACAGCCACATTAGTTTTATAATTATATAGTTTAAAATTATTGTGATGTATTAATTTTGTAGATACACTTTCAAAAGTCTTACCGTCTAATATAATTTTACAATTTATTACTGAATTTAACAAAACATTTTCCTTAACACTAGTGGGATATACTGTATTCTTGCATTCTTTAGTTACAATAATCGGGGATTTAGAAGAAAGTAAGATTAAACCATTATCTAACTGAGTATATAATTTATAGCTATTACTAACTAGAGCATGTGTACAATTTTTAAGTTTTGACTGTAATAAGCATTTATTTATTTTTGGACTTTGTAAACAAATTGTTTCGTTAATCACACGTTTGCATTTCTCGTCGGTCCATAGTTCACATTGTGCACCTTGCAGATGATATTTCTAAGGAGGAATTAAAATTTTATCTTCTGAATTTGGAATGGGATAAATTCGAGAATATTCTTGTAAGGACTTATTTAGGATAGGAAAATACATTATGCAAGTTATCGATTCATTAATCGAGATAACTTGAAATTTAGAAAATTCTATTATTGTTATCATATGAAGAGTACACTGCAAAAAGGGGTAATGTCACAAAACCAAAGAACTGAGAAAAGTGAATTTTAATTCTATAAACCGTTAATACAGAAAAGTTTATTTCTTTAGACGAACAGCAAATAGGTATCTTATGTTCTTCAAACATCTCTCTTTATTTAGACAAAAGAACTAAAATAAAAACTAATTCTGAAATGCAAAAAAAAATTAAACTATTTTCTTGCGTGCATTTTTCTCCGCAAGAAGGGGGCTTGTCCATTCATCATCACTATCTTCTTGGTTATGGCCACGTGGAAGATTGTTGAAATACTCGATTGCTTCTGGCCCACAAAATCTTTTTAGCTCTTGTAAATTGTTGTATTTTAAGAGCGGCACTGGAATCAGGTCTGAAAATGAGAGATTTCTGGAAAAGAATCTCCTAAGGGATACGAGATTAACTTACCATTGTATGCTTTGTGGGGAAACATAAATTCGCCATGTTTTAATATGGCATGCTCTTTCTGAATTAAAGCCCTGATGTTGGGTAGTACCACTACAGACGTTTCAAAAAAACCATTATAGGAATTTCTGTGAATAAGAAATTGTGGGTGGTCCTTTGAAGCATGAACTTCCTTTACTTCTCGAATGGCTATTGGACATTTCTTCTTGTAATATTTTGTCAAAAACGTTGTCCAGCCTCTAATTAATTCTTGTTCCACTTCTATAAGCTGAAACGGTGATGGTTTTGTTCTAGCGTTCTTAAATACCTCATACCAATCTGATGGGACTTCTGCTTTTGCCTTTTTACTTCCTTTTACTACTATAAAGGAAGTATTGGATTCACCCCAAAAATCCGAAATTGAGTTTTCAACAGATCTTCACGTTTTAGAGTCCCCTGATCCCAAAAAACATATTTTTTTTCATTGGTCTGTCTGTCTGTCTGTCTGTGTGTCTGTCTGTCTGTGTGTCTGTGAACAGAATATCTCAAAAACGAAAAGAGGTATGGCATTGAAACTTCATATATAAGTTTTGTGTACTATGTAGATGAGACAGCAAGCTTTAGAAGAAAATCGCATAACCGGAAGTAGGTGTTTACTCTTGTGATTTTTCAGTTTTTTTCGATTTTTTCGAAAACGGCTCTAACGATTTCTTTTAAATTTAACATTTTTCTTACATTTTTAATGTGTACTGATGTGAGATAGGTGATTTTCCAGTTGAATACTTCTAAAGTGGGTTTCTTTTGTTTTTTTTTCTATTTTTTTTATTAACTCCTATTTTAAATAAAACACCCGGTATATTATTACATTTTTGAATTCACCTTAAAATTCTAGAGAAAATTTGTCTCTTCAACTAACACTCGATTTTGTACCGTTTTTGTAGAATTTGTAATTTTTGAAAATTTTTAACAAATGGTTAAAAATTAAAAATGAAATTTTTGACTAATTATAAGATCACTGTAAAAGGAAGTTGTGTGAGTGTATCACACCAGATTTTTATTAATCAAACCCATATTCTTATCACATTCCATATACGAATGCCCTCGTATCGGAAATGTTAGTTGAATGAAATCTAATCGGTTAATTTGATGAACAATATAATGTAGATATCTAAACATTGTATAGTTCTTATTTTGACCAGGGCAAGAATCGCAAAAGATCTGCAAATGACGAACTGCAGGATTTAAAATCGTTGTAATGAAGTGATGAAGCATCGATATTACTTCGTCTGCTCCCTTTCGTGCAATTGTCTGAGGGTACGCATAGAAAACAGAAGCTCCAGTAGAGAGAGTGTGAATATTGAAGTTGTACAACGATAATTGACGTTTATAATACGCGTCGTTTGTGGATATGTTTGGTATAGGTAAGTTATGTTGATAATCCAGGGTAACTGCTTCAAAGGAGTTTGAAGTACGAGCTTTTCTTCGCGACTGCCTTTTCCTTTCATAGAATGTTTCTGCTTTCTTCTTGTGGACTTCGTTCTCAATACTTAATCTTTTTTTCTCACTTTCTATTTTGCAGCGGTGTTTTTCGTTTCGTGGGTTTTCTTTTTCTAGTGCTTTTATTTTTGCCAAAATTCGTCGCACGTGCTGCACGTGTCACTTCTGGGATACCCAAATGAGATGTTAAAGTTATTCACAAATATCTGTCGATATCTTTTTTTATGATATGGGGTTTCTGAATATTTTTCCTGGTATAAGTTGTGCATCTTTTGTACATTCAGTTCCTCTGGCAAGTAAATCTTTTTTGTCTTTTCATAGCTATAATGACTTGTACGACCTTTAAAACTGGCAATATGTTGCTTTACCTTAGTAACGGTTTCTTCAGGAAGTCTGTTGGGCCTATTGTGATGAAGGCCCCTTTTGTCTTTGGGAGCATGTCCGGTATCCTTCAGAGACCTTTGGAGATATTCTAACTTTTTTTTAGAAATACCATAGATAGCCCTAAAGCCTTTAGCACATACGGGACTGCTACTATGCCTGATTCACGTTTGATCTTAATATGATAAGCAAAACTTCGCTCGTGAAATTTTGCATCGGTTTCATTACCACGTGGGCGTCTTCGTTGAATATGTGTATTTATTAACTGCACAGGTAAGCATTCTGTGCAGTATGACCATCAATCTCATTGAATTGCTTTATCAGAAACTGTCTTTCCGTCTCAGAAGTGTTTATAAAACATTTTAGGCGTAGGCATTTGCAATCCTCGCCGGCCTCATCGCTACTTAACCTCAACTTTTTGGCTACATCAGTCATCCTCCCGAAGGATTTTCTCTTTTTTGTAGTAGTTTCTCGGTTACGTGACATTCTGACAGAACAACACACTTAACTAAAGTAAGCACATAATAAGAAAGTAATTACCTACCTTTAATTCTAATGGATTTCACAGCAGATACAAAATTCATCACATACAAACAAACCATGCATTGCACTGAACAATAAAAACCGACCTATCCAAATTAAAAGTTGGACATACCTCCTTTTTGCATAGGAGCCAGTGGACACTCTCCTTTTTACCGTGTACAGAAATTTTCAATGCCTTCTAAAGACGTGACATATCTACTTTTTTGCTGTGAACTGTTATCAGGGGTAATAGTACCCATAATTCTCTACCAGATGGCATGGATTGCTCTATTTTATTAGAGACCCTGTACTTTTTATACAGGGTCTCTATACAGTAGAACTCCAATTATCCGAATTAATGGGGACCGGGGCCCATTCGGATAATGAAATATTCGGATAATCGGATTTTTTTAAAAATTGCCACTGGAGAGAATAAAAGCTACGTTTTGATATTGCACTATTTTTGTATTGAATTAAATGAAAGAAACATGAAATTTTCACATGTTTTAAATATAAATAAAATGTACTTATGTACAAGTTTAGAAATAAAAATCATTGTTTTTTAAACATCTCCGTTAATGTAAGCTGTTTTTGCGGTCTTCAACCGTTTTCGGGCAGCCAGGTCACGCATTCGCTTGACGGTGAGCAGTTGCAAGTGGTCACACTCGGGCTGACGCTCCATCCACTTCAAAGCAGTCTCGAGGCCGGCAAATGCTCACTAGCTGATGGTCCAGCGTCTACTTCAACATCAGCAGAAAGTTCTTCTTCCACTTCCACTTCAACATCTTCTCTCACACTTACAACAATTTCATCGTCATTGAGAATTGAAAACCAGGGTCAGACGTGTCACAAGCCATCCACTCTCCTACATCTTCAGCACTTACTTCTGTACAACCAGGAATTTTTACAATCATTTTTCTTATTTCCTCTAGTGACAACGCATCTTCATCATCATCATCCTCTCCATATTCTTGTTTCTCATTTTCTTGAGATTCTTTTTTTTGTTCTTCTCAGACGGTAGGCCTTTCAGTTTATTCCACGCACGTCTTAGCGTCACTGCCGTAACCAAACTCCAAGCTTCCGCTACCATGTAACAGCAGTCCTTTAAATTTATTTTGCTATGATTTGCCAAAACCAATTCTTCATCTTCAGCACCTTCGATCAGCAGTTTTCTCAGCAGTTGCCCTTCTGTAATGGCGCTTCATTGTTTCAATAACAGACTGGTCCATGGGTTGCAGCAAACTTGTAACATTGGGAGGCAAAAACGTCGTTTTAAACTGCCCATTCTCTCTTTCCAACAGTTCTGCTGTAGGATGAGTGGGTGCGTTATCAACAATTAAAAGCACCTTACTGTCTTCTTTTCCCACCGATTTTTGGTGCTTTTTCACTTCAGGAATAAACACTTCATCATACCATTCGGTAAACAAAGCTGCAGTCATCCAGGCCTTGGGTTGACTTTTGTAGAAGAGTGGAAGTTTTTTTACGTTTTTAAATGCTCTTGGATTTCTTGATTTTCCTATCAAAAGAAGTGGCAGTTTATGATTTCCAGTGGAGTTGGCACAGTTAAGCACTGTAACACGTTCTTTACTGACCTTATGTCCAGGGGCACTAGATTCCCTTTTAGAAGCCAAAGTGGTTTTTGGTAATGCTTTCCAAACAAGGCCAGTTTCATCGGCATTATAAACAAACTCCGGATCATAGGATTCTGATGCAGTTTTAAATTTTTCAATAAAATTTTCAGCAGCTGCAGAGTCTGCTGAAAGCTTCTCACCAGCCAAATCTAACTCGCGTACACCATGCCTGAATTTAAAATTCCTTAGCCAGCCGTTACTAGCCTTAAAAGATGAATAACCAAGCTTTTCTGCTAAGATTTTGGCTTTTTCACAAAGGATTGGACCTGAAATCGGATTTCCCATAGAACGTTGCTGCAAAAACCATTTAAACACGGCATCTTCCAAATTTTTGTTGGTTGCTGTCTTCATTGTTTTCCTGGAGGAACTTCCATCTTCATTTTCAAGCACCGAAACAAAGTTTAAAAGTGTTGACTTACTGTTTTTAATGTCAGAAATTGTTGCTTGTCCAACACCATAAATCTCAGACAACTTCTTACCCGTTACACCTTTATCGAGTTGCTCTATAATTTTCAGTTTGTCCGCTAACGATAGCACAACACGTTTTCTTTTCGAAGCCATGATATAAAAACAATACAGTATTGTACACGCACAAACAAAAGTTACATAAGCCGTAGCGAAAGAGTAGCGTCCTCGAGCAAGGTCAATAGCACACTGGCTAATCAAAACAAACAATGACAGGTGCGCCGTGACTGCAATGCGCCGGAACTTGTCTTAACTTGCCGTTGTGCCTACACTGACTTCGCGGAGGGAAGGTCGCTCCGTCTTAATTTTCTTCTGAAATTCTAAAAGCGATTCGGATAATCGGCGATTCGGTTAGTCGGAGTTCGGATAATTGGAGTTCTACTGTATTTTATTACAGTGCCTTTATATAGACAGTGGCGACAATACAACTAAGCCACACCCCCGCCGCCATATTTATGCAAATTTCTAACGGGTGTTTATTTAAATCCGTGATCAGAGTCGACTGTGATACGTGTTTTACGTTTGGCAGTACTGAAAACATTCGAGATTTGCAGGTTAAGATTTGCGTCAGTTTATGTCAAAACCATATATCTAATACTTACTATATTGCTAGCGGCTATGAGTGGGAAACTGGCCGATGAAGTGAGACACACAACCAACTCCTTAATGTATACGGTGAGCTGTGCGCAAGCGCGGCGGCGTCGTCCGCCCCAATGGGAAGTGGTCCCGCCCAATGGGGAAGTGGTCAAGTTTAAAATTCGCTTCTAAAGGCGGAGTTCGAATTCTCGAGCATGCGCACGAGACGCGTTATACTATAAGTGAGACTATGTCGGCGCCGTATGTTTCTGAAGTTTCCAGGCCCTACCAGCAATATATGTGTATTTATATATGGTCAAAACTGACGCAAAACCGAACCTACTAACCTCGAATTTGACATAGACTGACAATACACTTCAGTACTGCCAAAAGTATAACACGAATCACAGGTGATTTAGCATAAACATGGCGGCTAAAACCACGTGATCTAGGGAGCCAATCAAAAATAGGACACCCCATTGTCGCCACTGTCTATATAAAGGCACTGTATATTTTATATTTTCTGTGACATTCCCCCTTTTTGCAGTGTACTCTTCATATGATTCAAGTCTAATTCAGGTAATTCTCATGCCGTATAGATATTTTTCAAGTGATCAATAATCTTCAATTATTCATCATTAGTAATAATTTCCAAATTAATTATTCCGATAGTAGCAAAAGAAATGGTTCTTTCAATACTACGAAGAATGTTAAGTAATTTGAGACTTATGACTTATGTATTGATTATATTGGAGAGATAATTGAGTATTGACTATGCTGCTTAATTTGTTGATAGCGTGAGCTGAAAAATTTAAAATTGAATTAATATCCTGAATGTAACAATCAGTAATATGGTTCGCAAATGAAGTGAATTAATTTACTTGTTTAATGGACTCGACTTTGTGTAGTGATTAAAGATTCTATATTTTTATTTATTTCTATTAAATCGTTATTATCTGGATTGCCAGTAACGTATTTTATTATGGTTTCTAGACCATCTATTAGGGCACGTTTTCTTCTAAAATTAAATTTTGATAGTTCGTTTCTTATTAGTTTACAATTGTCTTTTGTAGGTTGAGTAATTGAAACATACTGGAATTTTGAATTTTTGTTTCTAGGGTTACTACATTTTCTAATAACTTTTGATATCCTAATCTTAAATCAGTAATATGAAGTAAAAATAAAATTTATGATAGTGACTTAATAGCTTAACTGTACCTAGACTTTATCATAATAGGGGTCTGTTTTTCGTATTCTATGACGTGTGAAATAAGCAATTGGTTCATTGAAATTTACAACTTCTTTATCTTTATTAATGTTTTCTAGATTTTGGCTGGCTTTATTAGTCTGTTTTTGATAAAGTTGTTATTTCTTCTTTTCTTTTCTGATTAAATGATTCGTAAATGGTTTTATCTAAATCTATTTCGTGTGCGTTTAAATTTTCAAACGGGCCATATAAAAGCGTAAATGGGGTAAATCCAGTAGCTACTGCAGTTGTCATTAACTCTTTTGGAAGTTCGTTTTATTCTTTGATTTTAATATTCTTAATTTTTCTAGTAGTGTCGAATGAACTCTCTCAACAGGGGAATTTGAATTTGGATTGTAATTTGTAGTGAAATGAATTTCTATTTTGAACAGTGAACAGTATTCTTGGAATACCTTATTTTTGAACTCTTCTCCTTCGCCACAAACTATTTTTCGTGGATAGCCGTGATGAGAGAAATAGTGTCTAAGTTTGTTCAGAATTGTTATTCCTGTAGCATCTTTAATGAAATACGTTTGAGTATAACGCGAAAAAATTATAGTTAAAAATTTGCTATTATCAAAACTGAAGGTGTCCATGTGAATCACATCAAAAGGTCTATTGGCTAACAATGGACCTAAAAATTGGGTTGTATACGGGCGTCTTTCGTATTTGCTTATGGGACATGTGTCACATTCATTGATAATTTTGTTTATTTTGGTCTGCATGTCTGGCCAATAATATTTTAATTTCAAATTACTTAAAGTTTTATTTATACCGTTATGATTAGTTTCGTGATATTCTCTAATGATATTACATTGAGATGTTACTCTTAATTATTTTGACGTTATTATTGAATAGATGTTGGCAAATTGTTCTAAATTTATTTTCTATTTCTTCGTCTATAAAATAGATTCCGTAAAGATATTTCGGGTCTATAATTTGTTTTAGATAATTTGTCAAACTTTCTAACTCATTTCCTCTACGTATAGTTACTTCATACGTACTTTTATTGAATGGTTTTGAACTGATTAGTTGTTTTCATCACCTAATTTAAAATGATTCTATCATTAAAAAGGTTCAAAGGTTTTTCTGAAATTGTCATGGTAAAAATATTGTTAGAAATCGCAGTATGTTGTGTATTATTGTCAGAAGGAGTATCATTAATGTTTTCGCAAGATTTGAGAATTTCATCAAGATCTTCTGGATGATGGTGGTCCTTTGGGTCAACGTTATTAACAATGGAGATTGAATCTAAGTTATTTTCATTTTCATGAGTGTTAATTTCGATTCTTGACAGGGCATCAGCTACTAGGTTTTCTTTGCCTTTCTTATTGTGTATTTTATAATCATATTCCTGAAGTCGTAAACGCCATTCTACTAGTCTAGAATTTGCGTCTTTTAGGGAGAACAGCCAAACTAGAAGTTTATGGTCGGTGTCTATAATAAACTGGTTTCCAAAAACATAGGGTCTAAAGTGTTTTACAGCGTCTACAATAGCAAGTAATTTTCGCTCAATCGTAGAATAGTTTTTTCTGCTGTATTTAAGGTACGAGAATAAAAGGCAATTGGTTTTGAGTTTTGGGAAAGAACCCTACCTATTACTGTGTTGGAAGCATCTGTAGTTAAAGTGAATGTTTTATGAAAATCAGGATATGAAAGAATAGGGGCATTTTTAATAGTTGTTTGCATTTATCAAAAGCCCCTAAGTAACTTGGTTGGTTTAAATCAATTTTAGTTCCTTTTTTAAGACATTTTTGTAAAAGGGGATACAACTTTTGCAAAGTCTTGTATAAATCGTCTGTAATATCCTACTAAACCAAGAAAAGCTCATTTCTTTAATAGATCTTGGTAAAGGATATTCCTGGACTGCTTTTATTTCGGAAGGATTTGGTTTGATACCTTCAGGAGTTATTAAATGTCCCAAAAATGCTACTTCTTTTCTTAAAAATTCAGATTTATCGAGCTGTACTTTCAAATTAACCCTGCACCAATTGGTAACAGGGATCTTGATAATAATAATAATAACTTTCAAATTATATTCTCTAAACTTTTGAAAAAATAATTTCAGATTTATGTGTTCTTGCAAAGATTTTGAAAAAACATCCTTGTATACAAAAGAATTTCTATAGTTGTGTTCTTTTAGAATATTATCCATAACGCGTTGGAAACTAGTTGGGCATTACAGAGTCCAAAGGGCATTCTAAGATACTCATAATGTCCATTATTTACGCTAAAGGCGGTTTTTTCTATGGATTTGGGGTCCATTTCTAGTTGGTGAAATCCTTGCGCTAAGTCAAGTGTTAAAAAATAACTACATCTACCTAAATTGTCTAAAATTTCGCCAATGTGGGGCAGAGGATATTTATCTTCTACTGTTTTTTCATTAAGCGTTCGGTAATCTATGACTAAACGCCATTTTTTCTTACGGCTTGCGTCTAATTTCTTAGGTACTATCCAAATCGGAGAGCTATATGGTGAAATACTAGGTCTTATAATTTTGTTGTCTAAGAGTTTTTTTATTTGAGTTTGAATTTCGGATTTTAAATGGTATAGGTATCGATAGGATTTTGAAAAGACTGGGTCTTCATCTTTGGTCCTAATTGTATGTTTTACAGCATTAGTAAATGACGAATCACATTTTTTGTTGTAAAATATATCTAAACTTTTTACAAAGAGCACCAATTTCGACTTTTTCTTCCGGATTTAGATGATCTTTTCTAATTATTTTTGTAATATCTAATTCTTGAACGTTTGATGTTGGTTTACTTAATTCTAAATTATATAGAGGTTGAACCTTAATTTGTTGGTGAAAATGTATGTCTACGTTTTGAACTTCTTGCAAGGGAATTGTACAAATACCATTTTTTGCGTAAGAAATTGATTCTGGCAAAGTGACGTTATTAATTTTGATTTTTGGGACAACTATTTGTCCTTCATCTATGTCTACTGGTATTTTAATATAACTTCTAGTGTTCTGTTTAACAGGTTAAAAATTTTGGGGATTTAATTCAAAGAAAAAGGAAATTTTGATACCTTTAATTTCTAATTTTTGATGATCGTAGATCATAGATTCCTAAAATCTTCATTATCTAAAACTGCGTCGAATCTATCATGCCATTTAAACACATTAAATTTGATGTTTTCGTGTATGTTATAATTTTCCAACAGGGAGTAATGGATATTCCAGCCATTATTAACACCTTGATCTAAACTTTTTAATTGAAAAGGTTTTCTGAAAGAATGATTTTTAAAATAAGCGATAGCAATTTCAGGGTTCATTATAGAATTAGAAGCGCCTGAGTCTATTAATATTCTAAGATTGAATTCCGGTATAGTAATGAATGGTAACTGTGGTTTACTAAAGATTGTATTTAAGTCAATGTTTGTTCTGTCGAGGCGTGTATGGGAAAATTTTCACATTGATGTTCTTGATTATTATCTAGTGCATTGGGAATAGTTTCTTCATAATTAATCTCAAAATCGTGTTCAGAGGAATCGTAGCAACTTTCATAATGGTCAGGGTTATATTCACAGTTTCTGGTTCTATATTATGCAGTTCTTCAGCAATAAAATTTGGACGACCTGTTCTTCGGAAATAATTAGATTGTGTTTGGGGAACTTCATTTTTATTAGTTTGTACAGTATTACGGGTATTTACTGACATAGGAGTAGGTTTATAATCTGGTTTTTTACCAAACACTTGAGAATTTGTATAAAACTTTTGAGGAAAATTTCTAGTTTGAATGTTAATCGGGCCACGAGGGAACTGATTTGAATTTTGTTGAAAATGTGAACCATGAGTAGGTTGTTGATAATTAAAGCGAGGAAATTGAGCTGTTTGTGGGTTTACAAAGGATGAGAATTGCCTATTTGGCACATGACTATGTACATTGTGGGTTTGTTGTATTTATCTGGGAGGTTTTGTAGCTTGCTTGCTTCTAATAAAATTTAGAAAGTTTACTTGCTGTTGGTGGTTATCATAATTACGTAATTGGGAGAGTGTGTCTTCTAAAGAGGTCACTGTTTTATTAGAGATAAATGATCGGTATGGTTCGAAAAGACCAGCACAAAATGTATTTTGGACTCTTGTTTGGTACATTTCGGTTTTAAAAACTTTTAAACTAGAGTCTTCTTCCCTAATACTCATGTGTTCTAAAATCTGTTGCAGTTTAGATTTTATTCTTTCATAATATTGTTCGTAATTTTCATTTTGAAATTGGTAACAAGTAATTAAATCATTTTCCAAAAGCGTTTCGTTCCTTTGGCCTCCAAAACGATTTAGAAGTGCGTTTTTAACTTGTTCCCAAGTTACGCAATTTGAAACAATTATAGCCTTACGGGCAGAACCAACTAATTTTGAGAAACATAGTTCAAATATTAATTTATTGGTAGAGCAATGCTCTTGACCTTCTATATTAATCTTATAAGTATCTATGAATTTTTCGCATTGTTGAATATAATACGATAGATTTGTTGAGCCTCTTTCGTAGGTAGGAACAATTTCTCTAGAAAAGTTTACAGCCATTTTATTGCCTGAATTTAAATTTGAATCACTATTTGTATTTTTATTTTGCACTTTTATAAATAATAACTTGCAATATTGTATAAAAATAGGAAGTTGGAAAAAAACGCTTACAAAACTGCGGGTGCCAATAACATTCTACGAGATGCCTAGCGGATTGCCTTGTAGAAACTTCTGTAGGTGAAGGTTCCTTTGGGGCGGGTTGTCCAGTGGAAACTTACTGCAGCGGTTGATCCTCGATTTTCGCTCAAGTGAAGTCCTTCAGGCAGATGGAAGTCTTTCAGGCTTGGTCCAGGAAAAT
Organism: Agriotes lineatus; assembly: GCA_940337035.1. Lineage (NCBI taxonomy): Eukaryota > Metazoa > Arthropoda > Insecta > Coleoptera > Elateridae > Agriotes > Agriotes lineatus. The sequence goes on from CALNHX010002953.1 coordinate 126,407, forward strand.
GTGCAGGAGTCTCCAGACGGTTTCTTCTTGAATTGCCAATAAACTATTAAAATATACCGGTTTAAATTCCGTTTGACAATCCTGTTCGCAGCGCCAATTAAGTAAGAACTTTGGTTTAAGTTTTAAAATAATTTTATTACTTAACACGAACTTCTGGGTAAATCGCTAGCAGAAAGCCAAAACGAATACTGACTTCTGCTATTACAATTGAGGGGGTCAATGCAATAAGTGGACAAGTCCAATTATACAAATTTTTCAGGAGGGGAGAAAAAACGTTTTATTGCATGATGTGCTAAAAAAGCTTATTTTTTCTGCATGCCTTATGTTGGTTAATGTTCTGAGGATTTATTTTTATGTTAGTTGTTTTTTCTACTACTTAGTACCTTTGGAAAATAATATATAGTTTGGACATGTCCACTTTTTACAAAGTAATGAAGAGAAACTAAAGGATAATAAAGAAATAATCTCAAATTTTTTTAATTTGTTTATTTATAATAAAAAAACTGAAACGGTTCATTACAAATATATATTCTTCCTACAACTAAACTAAATTAAGATAGAAATACACAGTTTACTCGTCAGATTCGTACTCAGAACAAGACGTGTTTTTATTTTCGTTTCAAAATTTTTATGGTAATCAGCGATTGCTTCGTAATACCACATATCGGCGGCTGGAACATAATTTTTTGCAAGTTCTATTACGTGTTCAAACTTCTTTTTCTTAAGTAATCGACGTCCATTATATAGGACTTGCTCAATACCTGGCAAAGAGATAGCCACGGGTGTCTTTTCTGTAGTGAAAACTCTTCAAATATTGGCAAGGAAACAGATATGCTGCATACAAATTTGGCATATCATTCTGATCATATTTGAAAATTCTGTATTTGGATATTGTAAATTTGTTTTTCTTGGTACTGGGATTTTTATAAATAAAGGGGAGTAATGATCTTTGAAGTTTAGAAAAATATCTTGAGTGACTTTTAGACTTCAAAGTTTTTTCCAGAGTTACGAATTATTTGGATATATTCGTCAGGCAAATAAATTTTATCATATTTTCGCTTTAAACGTTCAATAGCTCCAAAACTGCGGTCACAGGGCAAGTAGCTATGGCCCGGTTCTGGAAAACGGTGGTAAATTAAATTAAATTTTCCTGTCTGCACAAGACTGTAAAGAAATTCTACCATCACATAGTTCTTGTTCTGTGACGAGCAGTTATCAGAATACATGTAAATATCGGTCGCTTCAGACTTTATTATTTTATTAAAAAAATACCAAAGCATGCTTACAACTTCGTTTTGACCCTTTGCCCCCGTTGTCTCATCATACACAAAAAATAGCTTCTTCCAGTACTTCCGACGTGAACACAAAGTTGTATAACCATAGGCTGAATTTTGTAGAAGACCTCACACTTGAGCTAACTGGTAGTGGAAATTCTGTTGAAAGTCGAACGTAATCACTTCAATATTATCTTGAGACTTGGCTAGCTGAGTTTTTTCTTTCAAATCTTCATAAAACGTCTTTGCTTTGGATAAGTGTAAGTTTTTTTCCGTAGACAGGGTGTTTTTCTCTTCGTCCGTATCTGCACCTTCTATTTTCTTTGTTAATTTATCGCATTTTTGGCAAGTGTCGGACTTGGGTTTACCAAAAGACATATAAAGTTTTCTACAAAAAACTTTCTGAAGAATTCGTATTTAACGTCAGGATTAATTTTTTTATTTTCACTCAATAAGAGATATTGTTCTGGTTTATGCTTTTTTAAATATAATTCGTGCATTTTTGTCGTATTCAAGTGGGGTGACAGGTAATAACGTTTCAAATTATCTTCTCCTACTGTAATGTGATTTGTATCGTGGAAAAGAAAGAATGTGTTCCCGTATTTTAGTTTGTGTTTCTACGGGTACCTTGTTTGGTCTAATAATATGTTTGCCGCGCCTATCTACCGGGGGTGTGATGTTTTGTTTCAAGTGATGCACAATCCTGTTTAATCGGCCTTTTGATATCCCATGGATTGCTATTAATGCCTTTTTACACACCGTGTGGGTCTTCGTTCCATTCTGAATCTGTATAAACATAACAAATAATTCTTTGCTTTTGTTAAAAAAAAATTTAAAACCTTACCTTGTAAGTGCATGATACATGTTTAAGTTTATTATTGCTTTCTAGCCGAGCTCTCCTTCGTTTGACACTGCATACACTTATTTTCCCAGCTAAATAAGAGTCTTGCAAATTTTTTGTCTCTAGCTTGTAAAATGATTCAAAAATATTTCTTCTCACTTCCGGGGGTATCTGGTCGAAACACTTTAATTTGCAGTTACAATCATTGCCCATACTTCGTTCTGGTACAGTATTGCCCTTAACGTTTTGATATTGCTTACCAGCTACCCTTTGGCTTTTCGTTGATTGCGTTTCCATACTTTTTCCTTCCTAACCCGTTTTTTTCCACGTGGTATTTCTAGGTTAGGTTCTTCATTATGACTGTTTTCATGTTCTTCGATGTGCTGTCAGCTTCTGATGGTCTATAATCACTGTCACTATCTGTGTGCGTGCTAGCAAATGGATCTTCCTCGTTTTCAGAACTCATTGTTTTTATTTACCGCACATACAAGAAGTAGGCCCTGCTCACACGTTCTTAGGTTATACTGTGCAATAAGTGGACATGTCCGGACATGTCCACTTGTTGCTCTGAAATACTCATACTAGACAACCACCAATACATCTAAGTATGGCATATTACAGGTGACAAATGCTCAGTTATTGCACAGGACGATGTAGAATTGCCTGATGGACATGTCTGACTAGTTATCTCAATTTCCTTTAAAAATGGACTTGTCCACTTATTGCATTGAACCCCTCAATTGTGCTTATAAGTAATGTGGTTGTCATCTTATCTAATTTTTAAAGTTTAAACTACTATGAACTAAACTAAGGTTTGGAGTTCAAACTATCTTGCAGAACAATATTAATCACAAATGGTTACGAGTCTAAAGTCGTTTACAATTTGATTAATATTTACTGTTTTTTATTGATAGGATGTTATTCATTGGTGATTAGGCCGTGTCCGTAGATTATAGTTATACCGGGTGTCCGTTCTCAAAGTCGAACATAGGCGATTAACATTGTATTGAACGTTTTTGCCGATTCCTGCTCGCCAATTCAACTTACAGGGAAGGTAATGGTATCAATGGAAAGATAAAATTATTACGCATCAAATGATATCAATAATAATATTCAAGATGCGATTTTTATTTTAAAATACTAATTTAAAACTTGAGAATTTTTAAATATGCCATGCCTTGTTTTTCAGGTTCGATAGCATTTGTCAAAAAAATTGGTAATTAGTTGGCTAAATCAGGTATTCTGTCAGCGTCAGTCAAAATTATCTACAGAAAAATGAATTATTTCAATGAAGAACGAGTGAATGCACTAATGTTAATTGCATATGTTCGACTATGTTCGAATAGGCAATTAATATTAGTGCATTGGATTTTCAGGTATTTTACCATAAGTTCTGTGCTACATGAATAAATATTAAAGTAATAACAGTTTTTATTATAAGCTATGAAAAATAAACAACAATAAATACAGATAAGTTATAATAAATATTCAAATAGACCCCCGTTTTGATGTAAGCAATACCCCAATCTGTTGTAAAAGGCATTTCTTACATTAGCCAACTGCCTCTCAGTAATTAACGCGCACTCAGCAAGTATTGCTTCTCTCAAAGAATTAATATCTGGGTGGCGTCTTTTATAAATTTTGCTTTTCAGGTGGCCCCACAGGAAAAAGTCACAAGGTGCCAAATCAGGAGATCTTGCTGGCCAATTTATAGCACCGCCTCTACCAATCCAACGATTTGGAAAAGAATCATTTAAAAAATTTCTAACATCTAAGCCAAAATGCGCGGGACAGCCATCTTGTTGGAACCAGATCTCCTGATTTTCTCGTGCAACTTCTTCCAATGCAGGTCCTACCTTAGTGACTAATAAGTCTAAATACAGTGCTGAATCTAAATTTCCTTCAATTTCAAACGGACCGATGATATTGTTATTAAAAATACCACCCCAGATATTAATTTTTTGAGGATACTGAGTTCTGGTAGAGATATTAATCCTAGGATTTTCTTTAGCCCAATATCGTGTATTTTGAACATTTGGTTCGTTATTTAATGTAAAAGTACATTCGTCTGTGAAGCAGATTGACGACAGAAAGCGACGATCATTGTTAGCACGCTCTTGCATTTCATAACAGAATTGGCCCCTACTTTCTTCGTTAACAGCAAAAATCTCTTGATGGCATTGTGTCTTATAGGGATGAAATTTGTGCTTCCTGAGTATATCCCATATCCGCGATTTGCATAGCCCTACCTCAACAGAAATATTTCTTACACTGCATGTTGGGTCCATATTTACCATGGCCAAAACACGCTCTTCTGTGCGGTCAACTGTTTGTCGATTTCCTGGGATATAATTATTATTTTTGAATGTTTTGGTTTAACATTAAATCATATTATTACTTACCACCTCTAGCTTCTGATTCTACAGAAATATTTGCACATCTTTCAAATGCTTATACATATTTCCGAATTGTACTTACAGACGGTATAGGTCTGTTATTAAATTGAACGGCAAACAAATCTCTAGTTCTCCGCAAACTAACGCCACTGTAAAAGGTGTTCACCATAAAAACTCGTTCTTCATTGGAATAATTCATTCTTCTGTAGATAATTTTGACTGACGCTGACAGAAAATACCTGATTTACGCCAACTAATTACCAATTTTTTTGACAAATGCTATCGAACTAGAAAAGCAAGGCACGGCATATTTAAAAATTTCCAAGTTTTTAAATCAGTAATAATAAAATAAAAATCGCATCTTGAATATTAATATTGGTATCATTTGATGCGTAATAATTTTCTCTTTCTATTGATACCATTACCTTCCCTGTAAGTTGAATTGGCGAGCAGGAATCGGCAAAAACGTTCAATACAATGTTAATCGCCTATGTTCGACTTTGAGAACGGACACCCGGTATATAATTATATGTTTTATAAAGCAAAAGAAAACAAATTATGCAACAATCTATTATTAACAAAGTTCACAAGTGTAATTTTTTACACCTTTGGATACTCCGGCAAATGATCCACATCCTCTTCATCTTCAGCTGCAAACGGATCTTTCTCATCTTCATCCTCCTCCTCTTGTACAGTAGAGTTTACTTTACGAAAAAGATTTTTTCTGCATTGTCGAACATTACCTCTTTTCTTCTTAAGCTTGCTCTTTAAGCTCTTCTAAATTAGGAGTGGTTGTTAAAACACTAGTTATTTTATGTGAATTGCCTAAAACTGAGTAGCTTAATAGCAAGGTATGTCAGTTTTGTTGATGACACGGCAGTGGCGAGGCGTGGGTACCCAAACGGGGTAGACAATTGTCAGAAACCAAATTTCGACCCTCTTCGACTTCCGTTACGTTCATAAATGAAATGTTGGTACATAAATGGTTATTATATAGCAAGTAAAAACAAATGATCTATTAACAAGAAAATAAGTGTAACATAAAATATTTAAAAAAAAACTTAATAATAATAGCAATACAGAGAAAACGAATCTATATGATTTTATAGGTTAACTCAATTTTCCTATTTTTGGTTTTCGAAAATAGATCTATGACACTGTCAACAAATGTTGGATGAGTGACTAAATCTCCCAACAACTTCTTTTCAATAGCCAAGGATGATAAATTTGAAAATCGGTCGTGCTTCATCGTGTTTCGTAGAAATGTCTTGATTCGTTTTAATGCACTTATGTTTCTCTCGCTTGAAGCGGCAGTAACAGAAATGCGTAATATTAATTGCAACAATTTGGTTAGCTCTTGGTACACATCTTGCAAGTGACCTAAAATAAAATATACTAATTCTCCCCACGACCACTATAAAATATTGATTAAAATAGTTACCTTTAAATATATAATCCAATAACTCTTTAGGAGAAAGGTGTATATCAGGGTCGTTGAAAATTATTATTAATTCATTTTTTAATCGTTCTGGATCAAATATACGTGAGAATTTTTTTCAAGTTGATTTAGTTTTTCCATCGGAAAATTTATCTTGTAATCTTTAAATGCCCTGGTATTTGTGAGTTCTGCAAATTTCAAAAGCTTAAAATCTTAGGACATCAATTTCAATTGTTAATGAATCAATACAGTGAAAGTCGGATACAACGTCGTCGAAGGGACCGGTAATATGTGAACGTTATACCCGACCAGACGTTATATCAGGTAGCAGCAAAATTATAATAAAAAATCAAGAAAATAACACAAGCACATATACCGATGGGGCCACAATTATATATAACACCAATGAGATAACAAGAATAAGAAAATAACTCGTATTGCTTGAGTAAGAAAGAGATAAACATAGTAGCAAATATTCGAGAAGGCTTTACGCTTAATTTAATTATGACATTTCTCAACTAAACATGCATACTAAAATAATTTTTTCGTATGGCCATCTCTTTCTTACTCAAGCATTCTATTTTGTTATTCATGTTATCTCATTGCTGTTATATATAATTATGGCCCCATCAGCTGTTTAGGTCTGTAGGCCTATCGCTTGTATTTTTTTCCTCCATTGCACTCTGTCTTGAACCAACAACTCCCAGTTTGTTATTCTTGCTTCTTGTAGGATTTCTTCGGTGTTTTCCCACCATGATTTATTCGGACGTCCTCTTCGGTTCCTTCCTCCCAAATTGGTCTTGAAAATTTGCTTTGCTAAGTTTGTTTCATTGCTTCGCATTATGTGTTCTACCCATTGTAGTTGGTTTTGTTGGACTATTACGTCTATCTTCGTTTCCTTATACAACTCTTCTAATTCCATGTTCGTCCTGCTCCTTCATCCCTCCTCCTCGTGTACTCCAAAAATCATCCTGAGAGTCCTTCTTTCCCATATTTTCAGTTTTTCTCTGCTTCCTTTGGTCAGCACCCGCGTTTCACTCGCGTAAATAACAACAGGTCTGATTATGGTTTTGTACATTTATTTTTACTGCCCGCGAGATATTTCTGTTACGCAAGATATTATTTAAGGAGCCCTCACTTCTGGACCCTGCCGCGATACGACTGTCTATTTCTGAAGTTATGTCCCCTTTGCTATTAAGTTTTGCCCCCAAATACACTGCACTTCCCGTTAACTTGAATTTATATTGCTTATTCCCTTGTTTGTTTTGAATTACCAGGTCCTGATTGGTCTCTGTTCTTCCTTTGCCAAATACCATGTATTGGGATTTCTTCTCATTTATTATTAACCCAGCTTCTTTTGCTACATCTTCAAGATTTTCTACTAATTTTCTTAGTTCTTCTTGCGTTTTGGGCATTATCATTATGTCATCGGCATAGACCAGAATTTGCTATGGTTTTGTCAAGATGTTATCCCAATTTTATCTCGCTCTTCCTAATAATGCTTTCTAACACCACATTAAATAAGATTCCCTGTTTTAAACCCCGGTTCACTTCAAAACTTTGGGATAGACCATCCTGCACTTTTACCTGGCTTGTTGTGTTCGTTAGTGTCATGTCAATTAGGTTTCTAGTTTCTTTTTTAACATTTAGATCTTGTAGTGCCTCTTGAATTTTTTCCCTTCTGATTTTATCGTAAGCCATTTTGAAGCCGACTAACAAGGCATACACTGTTATGTTTTGCTGTTTACATTTTTCTTGAATCTGCCTTACTATGAAAATGTTATCTACTGTTGACTTTCTTTTCTTAAATCCAGTCTGGTATTCTCCTATTTCTTCCTCACACTCCTCTTGCACCCTTTTCTTTAGTACCTGCGCTATTATTTTGTATGCCACATTTAGAAGAGCTATGGGACGATAATTCTCCATCTGTTGGTTATCACTTCTTTTGGGTATTGGACAGATGATTGCATAGTGCCACTCCTCTGGCATTTTCTTCTGTTTCCACACATTTAAGATTAGATCATGTAGTCTTCTTATCCACTCTTTTCCAGCATTCTTAATCAGTTCAATTACTATTTTGTCAGAACCTGCACTCTTGCCATTTTTCATTTTCTCAATCACTTCCTTTGTTTCTTCTACTGTGAGTGTCCTTGTTCGTTCCTTGTCTTCATTTGCTTGTACGTGCTTCTGTTCTGTGCCTCCCTCTATTTCTTGGTGTTCTTTTAATATTTCTGCGAAGTGTCCCACCCATGCTTCTTCTATTTCTTTTTTATTGAAACATACCTTTCCTTCCTAATTCCTTATTGCAACTGGTCGGGTTTTGAAATTCGGCTTTCCTAGTCTGATATCCCTATAGAACTTCTTGGCATCTTTCTTCGTGTACGATTCTTCTATTTCTGTTACCCTCTTCCTCAGCTGTTCGCGCTTCTTCCTTCTACATACACCATTCGCGAGGTTCCTCGCTCTTCTATACTCTTCTTTGTTTTCTTTCGAGAACCTCTGTAATAGTTTCAGTCTTGCCTGTTTTCTTGCACCTACCGCTTCGTTGCATTACTCGTCATGCCATTCTTTACTATTTCCTATTTTCTTCTTCTTAACCCTCTCTGCTTCTGTTAATATCACTCTCTTTAAAAAGTTCCACTCCTCCTGTATATCGTCCTCTCTATTTACTCCTTGAATTTTCTTTTCTACTGCTTCGGTGTATCGTCTTTTCTTGTCTTCGTCTTCAAAATCTCGTGTGCTCCTTTTTCCTCCTGCTTTTCCTTGATTCACTCCTAGTTTGGATACCCGTTGTCTCAGCACTGCTTTTACTAAAAAGTGATCCGATTCTATACCCGCTCCCCTATACGTCCTTACTTGCTCTACACACTGCCCATGTACCTGTTCCATTAACAGATGGTCAATTTGATTGAATGTCCTTCCCTCAGGGCTCTTCTATGTGGCTTTATGGATATTTTTTCGTTCCTGGAAGGTGCTTTTAATTATCATCCGTTTTGCTGCAGCGAAGTTTATTAGCTTTTGACCGTTCTTGTTAGTCTCTTTGTGTAAGCTTGCTTTTCGTGCTATTAATCTGTTCCCCTCTTCCTTCCCGATCTTAGCATTCATATCACCAGCTACCACTTTTACATCAAAATTAGGAATATTATCCGTTAAAGTTTCCATCTCGCCATAAAATTCTTCCTTTATTCTTTCTTCAGTGTCCTCTGTAGGTGCGTGGACATTTATAAAACTGACTTTCCTGAAGGCGCCTTTTAATCTTAGGTAGCTTAATCTTTCGTTGACAGATTTTTAGTTTATTATTGAGTTCCCTATCTCTTCTTTGACCAGGAATGCTGTCCCAAGTCTGTTTTCTGTTCCACCTCCATTAAACCACAGGTATCCTTGGAGCTTCAAATTTGAGTTTCCTTTTATATTTGTTTCATGCACCATCATAACATCAAGCTTATATCACGTTGCTTCATTTACGAGTTCTTTTATCTTCCCTTCTTTATTATTTCCTGTACATTCCAGAAACCTATATTTAAGTTGTTGTCTCCGTCTTTCTCTTTCTCGGCCCTTTTCCTCCTTCCTGCTCCTCCCCTTTTCTCTGCTTTTCAGATTCCGTGTCATATATTCATGTTCACGCAATGTTGTCGTATGTCTGTCCTTCCTATCAATTATCTCTAATCGTTTTTTTAAATAAGAGCCACCGCAGAATCGGCGCGACAAGCACATATGTTTACCCTAAATATGCAATGTAGAATAATCAAACGTATTTATATTAACAGAATCACAAGATATAAAACTTTATTAAAGGAAAATATACATTAAACTTATTAAGTTTTTCTCGGTTTCTCCATATAGTGGTCACTGATGAATGCGGCAAATTAAATTCGGTAGAGATAGTGGCATTAGATTCGCCATTGTCTAGTCGAGAAATAATGGCACCTTTTTCTTCTATTGAGATAACTTTCCGTTTACATACGGCCATTTTGCACTACACGTAAGTACTACACGCAAACAGGAACTGACGGGCTAGTGTTATATTATTACATGACATCATTGCTGCTGCATTAGATATTAACGATAATCAGAAAAATATTTGTTGAGGTGTTTAAGTTATGTGATAGCATATGACATCACTTCTGCTGCAGCGGATGCTATAGCCGAACCTGGTGCTAACATATTACATGTAAATGCAGACGCTATATGCGACTTTGCCGCTATAAGCGGCGACGCTAAATGCGATCTTTTTTAACATTGACTTAAATGGAAGATCAACTAATCATTCAAATTTTGGCTGCTATAAGCGACTTTTCGTTATACGCGACGGCGTTATAAATGACTTTCACTGTATTTCATATGTCAGATTTCGAAGGCCATGGATGTCTTTCTAAGTATTGGAGCTCACTATTTAATTCCATACGTAGCTGATTTGCAACACCTAGAAACTGTTTCCTCATTTCTCATAGCAGATAATTGATCAGATAAGATCTTTATTTCATTCACACAAGTGTCTACGTCAGCTGTGCATTTTGTTTGGAGTATTAAAAACACATTATTATTATTATTATTATTATTATTAGTTACATAAAGGCAGGCGGCTATTAGCCATACAGTGAACTTAAGCTAAACTAACTAAAAAAACTATATTACCTATCTAAGTATAAATCAAGACTATTCGTAAACATATTTACATTAGTAGAGTTAACAACTGTTTCTGGTAAATTATTCCAAAAATTATAAACACGTAAACTAAAAAAATACTGTCGTGGTAGTTTTCTAAACTGTACTTTGTACAATTTAAAAGAATGGCCACGTCTACTAGAATCGGGGTTGAGTATAAAAAGTTCTTTCACATTATTACAAGAGTAGAAACCATTAAGTATCTTAAAAGTTTCAATTAAGTCTCCGCGCAGTCTCCTATCAGTTAAGGAGGTTAGACCTAAACATTGCAATCTCTCGGGATAAGTTAAATGTTTGACGGACGCAGGCAGCTTACTAAATCGGCGCTGGACGTTTTCTAAGAGACTAGTGTCTTTAATAAAGTACGGAGACCATACTACCACAGCAAACTCTAATATAGGTCTGACGTAACTTTTGAATATTTTAACAGCAAGTAAAGGCGTTATACTGACGAAGGCTTTGCGAATTAAAAATATTATAATATTGGCTCTTTTTGTTATTTTAATAATATGCGAGTCCCACTTTAAATCACTAGTGATAGTAACTCCGAGGTCTACTTGAGAAAGAACTGGCTGTAGTGGTGTACCGTGAATGTAATATGCATGACGCGGGTTTGTTGGTCCAATATGCAGCACGACGCACTTGGTAACGTTTAAAGATAGCAACCACTTATCGCACCAGGCACTGATAGTATGTAGATCACTTTGTATGATAGCGCTGTTGGTGATGGGATTATTATAAATTTTAGTGTCATCAGCATAGCAACTTCCAGAGGATACAAGGCTTTCGAGAAGGTCATTTATGAACACCAGGAAGAGCACTGGGCCGAGGACAGAACCTTGCGGTACTCCGCTTAACACTGGATATTCTTCTGATAAGGAATCACCTACTCGCACGCGAAACTTTCGACCACTCAAGAAAGATGTAATCCAAGATAATAAATTACCTCTGATACCGTGATACTCCAACTTATAGACGAGTCTTTCCAGTGGAACACGATCGAAAGCTTTCTCGAAATCCAGATATATGACATCAACTGGTTCGCCATTGTCAATGCTTCTTGTCCAGTCGTTGACGCACATTAACAAATTAGTCACAACTGAACGGCCAGGTATGAATCCATGTTGCTTCTGAGAGATTCTAGAATTTTCCATTAGAAATATGATCAATTGATCAACAATGATTCTTTCCATAATCTTGCAGGCTACAGAGGTCAAACTGATAGGTCGATAATTTCCTGCAGTTAATTTGTCACCTTTCTTATAAACTGGAATAACTGTAGCACATTTCCATTGCGATGGTAGTTCCGAACTATCCATTGATGCTTGCATGATATTACACAAAGGAGTAGCTAAGGATGACGCTGCATTTTTTAAGAAGTGGGGATGAAGATCATTGAGTCCAGGAGAAGAATGCGAATCTAAATTTTGTAAATGTTTCTCGACAAGCGCTGGAGTAAACTGTACATTGCAAAGCGAATTTGGATTCTTCTTGTTATCTGGCAGCACGGGAATATTTTCAGCTGGTTCTCTAATGTATGCCATGTAAAATTTATCTGCAAACGTGGTTGCAACTTCAAAGGGATTCTTGCAAACAGTGCCATCCGGGTTTCGGAGTATTGGAGTGGACGGTTTACTGCTTAACTTGGAACTAATGTAAGCATAAAAACGTTTGTTACCGTCTTCGACAACATTGGCTTCATACTGCATTCGTGAGCGACGTAGAGAGTTGGTTAGGCGGTTTGTCATGGATCGATATGCAGTGTAATTTTCTATTGTCCGCGATTTGACGTATTTATCCCACGCCTGTCTCTTTTGTTTAATAGCGAAGATCAGCTGATAAGTTACCCAAGGTTTATGTTTTGTGTTATTCTTACGTTTTAGGGGTACATGTTTTTCTATAACATTATTAATTATGGACATTGTATTAGTCCAGAGCTGCGTAGTTCCGCAGTCTACATTAGTGTCAAAACGAGCACAGTTAATAGCATTATTAACTTCGGAATAATCCGTCTTCCAGTAATTACTAATGTAACGTAATTTATATGTGTCTTGTTTAACAGTAAATTGTGAATATGTAGTTATCACGACGTGATCACTCTTTCCGATGGGATTGCCATAAGTTAAATCAGTGATCAAATGTTCAGTGTTTGTGAAGATAAGGTCTAACGTGGAAGGGCGGTTGCCTTCACGGAAACGAGTAGGCTGGTTGACATGTTGATGTAGATTGGAATTCAAGTACATATCGATGAACAATGAAGATACATTTTGACCAGCGTAATATTGGTTAACAGGCCATATGATATCGGGATAATTAAAGTCCCCAAACAGAAGTAGATTGTTGTGAGAGCTAGCAGCCTGGATGGAGCGCAACATGACTAAATCATTTTCCAACGAATTTTCGGGTGGTCTATAAATTACGCCTATAAGTAACTTTTGAGTATATATTTCAATATTTATTGTTTACAACAACTGCTTTACACGAATCTCTAATGTAAATTGCCACACCGCCGCCTCGACGATTGATTCTGTCAGATCGGTATATTGTGTAGTTTGGTAGAGCAACCAATGCATTTGGTATACCAGTATGTAGCCAAGTTTCACAAATTCATATAAAAGAGGGTTTTGCTTCACTTACCAAAGCTTCAAGTTCGCTGTACTTTGCAACTAAGGAATTTATATTTGTATACATAAATGAAACAGTTTCGATGGAATTTAGTTTTTTGCAGTAACGATTTTCGGCGTACCCTGGATATATTTTATTGTTAAGTTTTGTTCTCCCTTAGATAGGCGATCTTTTAGTTCGGAACGCAGTTTAACCATGTGATCACGTTGCATTGGCGTTTGGTCGGATCTAATTGCTACATTGCCGTTTTCAGATGCTAGTTTGTGTTTATTCCGTAACACGTCCATTGCATCAGCAGGAGACTTTAAAATTACTTTAATAGGGCGAACGTTACCAGATGAGGACACGCGGCCCAAACGAAAAATACGAATCCCTGTAGTAGGGATCTTAGAAATTTTTGTAATCTCCGAAGCAACTTTGTTTGCATCATCTATTACACGAGCATCAGGTGTTGCACAGCTGTACTTTCCGGAATATTGTAAATAATAACATTGCTAGCACGGCGCTGGCGTTCTTCAATTTCGCTGATAATAGCTTCCGGACTGGTTGGATTTGGGTTGTTATTCACAGCAGCTTGTTTCCAGTTGTCAATTTCCGCTTTTAGATCCAAAATAAGTTTCTTCAGTTCACTAACCTCTGTTTTTTCTCTTGCGCATTTATCGCAATGATAGGTCACACGCCTCTCCTTGGACTTCAGGCATTGCACTTCAGTGCGGGAAAGACCGGAACACGTTATTGAATGAACTGGAAGTTTACACTTGTCACAGCTAATTTCTTTGTCGACATCAAGATCCAGACTGCAACTACTACACTTGCTTATTAGTGGCATAATTATAAATCGATTTATGTAAATTTTAACACAAGTAAATAGAATTTGCTGGGAGAAAAATCGAAAAAGTTGCCGGAGCGATATATTCACGACCGCACTTATTGTTTGAGGTTAAGTTACGGTCTTCTAGTTACTGAGCTTAATTCTCGATTTTAGCTTCTTGCTTTTACGGAGGGAATCGTTCAAAAACAAGCACTGTACACTTTATTTGAAATTAATTTACCGTAAGAACGTGTACATAAATATTTTATGGAACAGGCATAATAACTAAACAAATTTAGGATTTGATAATTTATGCAATAACCCACTGGCTATACTAATAGATGTTGGATCCCAATCTTCTTCTGTAACACAAGTGATAGCTTTTTTCAACTCTGCAAAATAAGTGCTAATAGTAGTCGCTGCTCTAGAATGGTAATTCCATCTTTTTTCGCAACTATGAGGAAGCTTAAACCCTCTGTCTCTTTAAAAGTTCGCTTCTTTTCGGTGATCTACTGAAAAATGTATAAAACGTGGTCAGGTCGCTGATAAATATTCGAACAGATTTTATTGTGTTTGATCCATATAAAAAAAACTAAGTTTAGTTGATGAACATAGGAGTGAATAAACATGGCTCTCGGGTAGGTTTGTTTAATAATTGCTTGAACTCCTCTTTGTTATCCAGCCATAACGGCCATCTTTTTATGTCACTCAGCAAAACATTAGATAGCCCAGAAGCAGATTTATCTTTTAATACATCGAAAAATCCCATAAATCTTTCTTGGATGTTATCAACAACGTATCTAAAAGTACTACTCATTTGCGATTGACACGATACATCCGTGGTTTCATCAACTTGAATAGAAACAACTTCTGCATTTTCTAACTCGCTCATAATTTTAGTATTTAACACATCTGTCACACACAATATAAAATCATTTGAACGTCACTGGACGTTCGCTTAACCCATTCGTGCCCATGGAAGTTTTTTTCGAAAGAAGTTACATAAAATATATTTATTTGAAGAATAGTATTTTTAGAACACAGAAAAAATATAATTTTCAAAATTTTGAAAATATGAAAGGAAAAAAATAGGCGTACTCATATGAGTACAGTGGGCACACGCGGCGGCTATGACACTTATAGATCGAATGCGGGGATAATATGTTTTTAAAAATCAAAGCACATTATTAGGTACTAAAATAGTATATTATGTATCAAGTTTTGTAAACGTCATTTTAGTCACGAGTTTTATTAATCACGAGCGAAGCGAGTGTTTAATAAAATGAGTGACTAATAAGTTTATAAAACGAGTTGCATACTATACTTTTTCTACGACCACAAATTTAGAGAATATAACATCATATTATTTCATTAAAATTTTGACATTTATTATATTAGGTTAAATTATGCTTGACAAACGTCAAAGTGACGGTTGAAAACTAACTTGATTTTAGTTTTGGCTGTGGCTAATAAAGCAAATATTATTTGAACCTAACTTCACCCCATGACTAAAACATCGTTGCCAACTTCAGCTCATGGCTAAGAGGCTCTTTAGTCATACGTTATGAAGGCATAATTAAAAGGTCACTTAGCGACGTGTATATTAGTATGTTATAGTATATTATGTATCCAGTTTTATAAACGTCATTTTAGTCACGAGTTTTATTAATCACGAGCGAAGCGCAGCGGAGCGAGTGTTTAATAAAATGAGTGACTAATAAGTTTATAAAACGAGTTGCATACTATACTTTTTCTACGACCACAAATTTAGAGAATATAACATCATATTATTTTATTAAAATTTTGACATTTACTATATTAGGTTAAATTATGCTTGACAAACGTCAAAGTGACGGTTGAAAACTAACTTGATTTTAGTTTTGGCTGTGGCTAATAAAGCAAATACTATTTGAACCTAACTTCACCCCATGACTAAAACATCGTTGCCAACTTCAGCTCATGACTAAGAGGCTCTTTAGTCATAGGTTATGAAGGCATGATTAAAAGGTCACTTAGCGACGTGTATGTTAGTATGTTAAATGGCATTTTAGTTACAGGAGTAGAAAAAATAGCATTTTAGTTACAGGAGTAGAAAAAAGTATATTTTCCAAGCTAACTTAGGTACCAAATATAAAACAACATAAATACTAGTGGTTACTGTGGATTTTTATGAAGCATTGTCTCTCGATGCACAACGTAACATTACATTTTATACACTTCCAGCAGGCTCTTGGCTGGCATTGACTGCGGCGTAATTGCTTCTCAATTTTCCCTGGGAAATGACCACTTTCTCCTTGTATGATACTTCTGGGAACAGAGGGTGATGGTCTTGTTTTGGTGTAACTAGCCTTTCCAAAACACCTGAGATAATGCCGTATGACGCTTCGAATAAATGACAACAGGCCAACCTTTTTATTTTCACTGTCTAGTATGTGAATTTTCCAAGCAGTGACAAGTGCGATATTTACCATACCTAGGGGTAAAAATTGCCCATCACCATTTTTTACCCAGGATTGAGATTCTATAATTGTTAACGTCTTGATCAAGAAGGTCTACTCCTCCCATGGACGTGTTATATTTACGAAACAACTGCGGTTGCCGTACATCAACTTTCTCTTTTTTCGCCGAAGACCAACGTTTGACTTTGATTGTGGTTCGATTGTGCCGTAGTTGGTTCCCATGGTGACAACACTATTATCCTTCCATTTTACAAATAGTAGAGAATTAGACTTGTCTAACATATATCGAAAATGTCCGCGTTCTTTGTTCATTGAGTTTTTTGGTGGCAACGGGCATTTGTTTGTCCTATTCTCTCTTAACTGTTCCCGTTGCTCTAAATCCTTTATATCGTAACATTGTCAATAAACTGTAGGATGTAAAAAATACGGAATGTCTCATGGATGAGCAACACATTCCACAAGTTCTAATACAACTTTAGATCCAAGGGGTAATGTGGATGTTGGGGCATCCGAAATGCAGGGCCACCACGATGAACTACGGCTCTATTTACAGGGCCGCGATGACGGACTGCAGCTCTATTTGAAGGGCCGCGATGTTGTTAATAGCTGCTTAACTGCACCCCAGAGCCTCGCTATGGTGTGTTCCTAAATTCTTCTTTGTTTCTCGTTCTCGAAGGACCTTTATTGATTTTTACTACCACGAGCTGGTAGCTGTTGCCTCTAGTCTGGCACCACACAAATAAAACGATAAAAAATGCTAAACTTACTGTATTTTCGGTACTATTTCGATACGTGGAACCACCGCTAACGCCAGGATAAGAATGATCATTTTGCAGGTTGCCACCCTTCCGCTACATGGTACCAACTGTTTTGCAACATTGGTCTATCACACAACCATGTTGTTTGCCATAAATGAGAAAACAAGTTTCAGCCACTGTAATAATTTGAGTATTGAGAAAATCGGGTTTAGTTATTTTTTAATACATCGATATGACTACAGACAAACTAAATTTGCATAAAATGTTTATACAAAAAGAAATTATAACCTCAAAATCTAATAACGAAGAGGGTTAGACCATTTTTACAAAACGATTAAATGCAATAATAGTGTTTTTCTATAATGGTATTATTATTTATTGCTCTTAAAATACAAAATTGCGCTAATGTTTATACGGTATTATAAAACAATTACTTACTTGCCATATTCAAAATTCAATTGTTGATAACAACGTTCGTAAATACATAAAACACACACCACCATTTACTTCACAAACTGTCATAAGTATGAGCACAAACCATAATGCAAGGCAAAGTACAGTTTGGAAAGTGTTAGGGGGCGCCATGCGCTAGTCTTGTTTAGAGTCCCTGTATATGAAAGAGTTGGGACATGTAGGGTGACTTGTTTTGGATCCACAAACCATGGAGTACCTGATTTTTGCCAATTTTAAACTTTATGCATACTTCTTTCAAACGAAACAACTGGAGTATATCTTTGCTATATCACATGGTCCTTGATTTGTGGATCCAATGGCTCAACTCTTAGTACATATAGGAACTTTAGTCTTTTTGCCGTCGGTTGGGCTGTGAAACCGTTAGTCCAATGACAAATAAATTGTTTCAAACATGGTTACAAACCAGTGGCCGTCAAAGGGTTAAAAACTTGGAATCAGTTTGATTGCGGCAATAGTGCGATATGTATTTTGGAAATGAATTAATATGGTCCTTTATTTCTTGAATTCTTTCGTCATCAATGGCATTTTTGCCACCACTTTCTTCCTCTCTGATCTTGTATTACATTGAGCTGCATTTTGTTCAAACTAACATTAATACGGTTTGAGTGCATTTGCAGTGTTTTTAATAAAGCGTCTTTGCACACTTGCTGATCGTATATAAAATATAATCTGGAGTTTCGTCTCCTAGATATCTTACTTTTTGTGTAACACCTCTTTTTTTAATTTGTTTAACACATTTGCTTATTAAAGCACATCGAGCTTCAAATGTCCCAATGGTCCAAAACTTCTCGAATAGCCTTCTTCTACTGTTAATGTCTACAATACTTGTGCATTTTTTGGTACATTTACATGAAAATTCTTCACTAAATTTTTTTGGTTCACGGGGTACATTTCTAGATGAAACATATTTCTTATTAGTATTTGTAAATTGTTTTCTATCCACCCTTGACTGGTCACGAATTTTCCTTTTTCGTCCACGTTTTTTTCTTCCTTCATTTTCGTCTCCACTTAGTGCTGTGCTTTCATCCAGAGATCCGATTTCCTCAGCAGATTCGGTTTCTTCAGAGTCGGGCACAAATTCTCTGCCAGAACTTTGATAGGGGTCGTCAACGATCTCATCTTCCTCAACTTCATGGCAAGAAACCGCATTTAAATTAATTAACACGCCTCGCTACACTCCTCGCTCGTGAGGGCGTGGCAAGAGTTAAGATGGTGGCTTAATGACCACGCGTTCTCTCCTAGCTCAGCGGATATGAGTGGGGCGACCAATGGGTGTAGAGGCTGGAGAATGCGAGTGCCTATTGGCTAAAATAATTATTGACAATGGCTGATTACTGGTTTATTTGTATGGATTTTAAACTAAAGGCACATTACAAATCACAACACGAAAATACAATAAGCAATGACACAAAAATACAACAATCAACACACAAATGATCATTCACGCAAAAATAATGGATTAAAACTAAGTAAAAGATTGTCCTGGCTCTAGGCTACAGTTGGGGGGGGTTACACTTAGTAAGGGCGACGCACGAGGGGATTGTCCACGGACCCGCACACACTCCCGGTTCACTGGTGGGGGGGGCAGCTTTTCTGGCCGTGCTGCGCGCTTTTCTGGCCGTGGAGCGCGCTCATTCACTGGGG
The DNA here is from genome assembly GCA_940337035.1 of Agriotes lineatus. Taxonomy (NCBI): domain Eukaryota; kingdom Metazoa; phylum Arthropoda; class Insecta; order Coleoptera; family Elateridae; genus Agriotes; species Agriotes lineatus. The sequence goes on from CALNHX010002953.1 coordinate 145,792, forward strand.
GCGGCGATGGCGCTGTTGGCGCCGACGTCCCGGAATGCGGCGGGGGTCTCGCACCAGGGGCAGCGGCGAGCGAAGGCGCAGGCGCGCGTTCCTCCTTCCACAGGCTCTCGAATTCGGCCTTCTCCTCTGGGCTACGGAAGAATGCGACTCCCAGGAGCTGGGGGCGGCAGGTGAGGCGGACCTGGGCCACGCGAAGCGGCGGGCGAGCTTCTGGGGTTGCGGCCTCGTAGGCAACTCGTCCGGTGGGGGTGCCTCCGAGCTGCGGCGTACGTGGATAGCTGGAGGACGGCGTCTCGGCGGAAGGCTTCAGCAATTATTTGTTTATAATTTTGGCGTGTTTCTATCGGCATAGACTTCCTTAGGAAGAATCCCTGTCGGCGAGGGCCTGGTTTTCTGATTTGATTTCTTCGTTGTCATCTTCCTCGTGAAAAGGAAAGTTTTAAGCTGTTCTTGCTCTGATAACCCGAACGACGGGTGTCCTGTTCATATCTCGGGCTTTTTAATTTAATATTACTTTGCCCGTGGTCTTCCAGCTTCGTGTATTTCTTGATTTAAACAACCGCTCTTGGTGTTGGATCGTTAGCGCTGGCTAATGCTTGAAAGCCGATTATCCTTTCTTATTTTAATTGGCCGCGTTATCGAGCGTCTTGGGTATTCATCATTTTTGCCGAGGTGCTGTTTTCTAGGAATTTGCCGTAGCGCACATGCTGGTCCTTTGGACCCGGTGTCGGCTTGTTTTTATTACAGGACGGTCTCGGCGGGCTATTTATGATGTTGTTTTGGAAAATTTGGAACTGTCGGCGTTTGCTATGAATCCACGGGGTGGTCCCGATTTATTTTGTTTAATTAAATTAATCGTCGTTGGGACGCGACTTCTGCGCTAATATCTCCAGGATGGCGGCTTATCTCCGCTCTCGGGGAGATTAGCGTAGGTGAATCATATCATAATGTTACGTTCTTCTGCTTCCAAATTTCGAGTTTGCTCCTCAAATTGTTTTTGACCCAGTTGTACCAAATAGCACGACTTCGAAATATTCATCCTAAAGAAAAATACGGGAAAATGAATTAGTTGATAACATTTATCTATTATGGTTTTCTACTAAAACAACTCGAATAAAAATAGCATGCTATCTACTTAGTATTATTGTACTTTTTCAGGTTACAGCTTTGTATAAAATTCTGAGAAAGTAAACATGTTTTAACTATACTAGAACAATATAACGGGTGTTCATAAACAGTCGTCATCCCAGTAGGTTTTGACTTCAGAAACGTATGTCTATTAAAATTGAAAAAAAAATGCGCTATGACAGTACTTAATGACGTTTCATGTGTTGCACGAATTAATCAAAGACATAACATTTTGTTTTTCAAAGCAACTGGGATGACGACTGTTTATGAACACCCGTTAGAACAATTGTATATTATAATTGCACATACCTTGGTTTAATTTAAAATAATATCTAAAACAACTTCAACAAATGTCTAATAACCGGCATACTAATCAAAATATGTAAGGTTAAAAACAGTCTTGACAGCTGTGGTGCGTTAGATCATTGTTGCAAATTAGTAGACCTGCTGTTCGCCGATAGTGGGTTAGCAATTGTGCTAATAGATGGCACTAGCGGTCTGAAAATGGGTTAGATAATTTTTGCTTGCTATAGCAGGTATCCTAATGAACGTTTTAAAGCAATAACCTCAAAAGTAAACAAAGTGTGTATTAGACATATATATAATGTCCAATTACGTTGTTGAATGTTCTGTTTCTATAGGCAATACACACAATTTCGTTATTGGTGGTTTTACAAACCCCATGAATTGTCTTTACACTCGCTAATCCGTCCCGTCCCGGAAACACGCAATTACTCTCCGTAGCTGCCACTTGAGGGGTGGTAGCTGCTGATCCTTCAGGACAACCATGGTTCCCGTTTCTAACCGGTTGTGCTGCACCATTTGGGTGAGGTGCTGATACCGTGTTAAGCGGTACGTTTGGTTGAGGTAACGCCGCCAATGCTTCGCCAATCAGAAAATGCTCACGGGTGAGGGCCGTAAAGTCTGTAGGATCTGTTGACAAAAGAACGAGAGGACGAGAGTTCAAACATGCCTAGATTTGCGTCAATATCGTGTACAATTCCTCGAACGTTAATGTTACTTTATATAAGTGTGTTTTGACCGATTTAATTCCCACAAACCCCATGATGAGGCGAGTGAGGTGGTATGAAATTCCATTTGATAGATTCGTTAGTAAAATATTGGAGTAATTTTGTTTTGTATTCTTCGCTGGACAACAGTTGAACCAGTGAGCTTAGTTCATTGTCAGTAGTTTCTGGTTGTTATGGGTTCTTATCTGTAGTGTATCCTCAGGAAGATTTTCTTTGAATTTATCACCTCTATTCATTTGATGAAGGGCTCTGATATGGAGAGTTGTATGTATGTAGATCGAGTATTTACTGTTTGTTATAGGCTATATCATGTGAATATCTAGCAGTCTCCTGATAAAAGGTCATCGACATAAAAGTCTTGTCGTATGACGTTACTAGTTGCGGGAAATTGAAATTCGTTTTCATTCGCTAATTGAAACAACCGATTGCTATAAAAGATGCCGTTGTTGTGTCATATGTTACCGTATTTAAATTAAATGTTTTGACGGGTTGATCAGACGAATCTCGCCAAACTATTCGCTGTAAATCACGTTGCGATTCGTTACTCCACATCGGGCGATACATTTTCTCTATATCAACGGTAATAACGTAAGTATGTTTTCTAAACCTAAGCAAAATCGAAAAAATTTCTTGCTGAATTGTGGGACCTATCATTAATAAATCATAGTGCAGCCCCTGAAGACGTATTTGAAGAACCAATAAAGACAACCCTGAGTTTTGTAGTGGTGCTGGATTGTTTTACTACCGCATGATGGGGCAAATAATACGTGACATGATCGTTTTTGATATTTCTTACTTCAGTCATATGCCCTAAACTTGCATACTTCTCCATGATACTGAGATTTTAATTCTGGCTGCCGTTGAAATTTCCTTTCTATCGAATACAATCGCTTAAGGGCTACTTCCTTGGAATGGCCTAATATTGCTACATCGCCTTTGAGCCGCAAACTAACTATAAATCTGTTATTGAAATCGCGCTTGTGTGTTCGAATAAAATGCTTTTCGCATTCCTTCTCTTCTAACTTACAGGGTATTTTATTATTGCAATCTTCCAGTATCCAAAATCTTTCTAATTGCTCGGATATTTCACATTGTTTTAGAAATAGAGGGTTGTGCTATCGTTCCCGAAATAATTCATCGTAGCTTTGTTTTCTGTAATATTGCCCTTGATTACCTAATTTAATTCGTTCGGTGTGCAACAAGTCCCTAAATATGTTTGCTCTTAACAGAATGTCCATTTTTTCTGGTGGGTAAAAGGTATCATCTGACAATGCAATGTTATCAGGAATTTTAATTTGACTATGGTCAATGGGCTTCAAAGGCAAATTTTCGGTTATTTGTGGAAACCGGTGCTACTTGATAATACTTTTTGGAAACACTCGTCTGGCGACATCGAAACATAAAACTTTTTAAAAACCAAAATTACCTTGTTAAACTTTCGGATCTAGGGAAGCCCTAACAGCATTAGAAAAAATTTTAGACCTTATTTTTTTCAAAAAAAAAAAATTTATGCTAATTTTCAAGTAGCCCCGTGATGGAGCTACTTGAAAATCAGCTTTTAAACGACTTAAACTGCAAGTAAGAACGAAATAGGGGCTAGATGAAAATGAGAAAAGGAAAATAATTTACTGTATGCACTGGTTGCCACGAAAATCCAGTAAAAACACATAATTTTATATTAATTTTTCTTATACGCTAATATTTATTCGTTTAATATTAATTACAACTATAAATTTGTTACAGCGGATAGAGCGTTAAGTTAAATAAAAAATTTCGTCGAAAGATAGTGATACAAGTGCAGTTCCCAGGATACTAGCAGCATTGCCTCTCTGGATGGCAATACTGATACGCTGTCTTAAATAAATTGTCGCCTGAGGGATACCAGTGCAATCAATAATAATTTTCCCTAATTCCTTGAACAAAAGTGTAGCGTCATTACACCAAGGACCCAGTGTTTCTACTGCGAAGGCAACGAAGAAATAATTTTTAATTAGAGATTTATATTTCTGTTTCTTTAAATGTTCTGCTTTATTTGCTGCGGCTCGTGATGATTTAGATGATCCAGATAAATGTGAATGTGCCAAGGTGTCCGTGTAGGTTACGTCCCAGACAAGCGATTTACCTTCTTTCCAAGGTATGATTGCCATACCGTCCGGTCGTTTGCCATCATCCCTAAAGATACCATTGGGTTCGAGAATACAAGGGATATTGGCAGAAGAAAATGCTCGTTTAATAATGTCGTTAAGCTAACCGTGTCTGGAAAGTCTACCAGCACTTTTAATGCAAGAAAGCCCATGATGACCAAATATTCCTTAAAATTAACAAAGTATTTCGTTCAAGATCAACTACAAAACATTTATAAAACTTAAAAATATTCTAGAACCTATTTAACACAAGACAAAAACCAGTAGTTACCACTACTTAGTTACCTACTAACTAGGTAGGTAGCAGCAAAAAAATACCTACATTTAATATAAAAATTTTAATTGACCTCTTAGGGTTTCGCTGATGGATAGTTTCATTACTATTTCACCTTTTTCAACAAGCCCAATATCATCAATGACTGGATATACATAGCTGTTTTTCACTTTAACACTTTGCCTTAAAAATTTGTATGTGTAGCTGTTTTCTTGAGGAGAAACTATTTCAGCTACAAACTTCTTGGAGGTTCCACTTTCTGTTTTCAAGACCACAAAAACATAATCACCGCATTTTATTTCTGTGGTGACACCGTTGCTCTTTTAGATTAAGTCTGCTGCTTCACAAATGTTGTTCTCAGAGAGAACGTCAACAAGTCCATCTTGAGAAGGTTGTTCTTCAAAAACTTCATTTTCTAGGTCAAAAAATGTTTTGGGATCATCATCGCTATCATTTGCAGTCCATGGATCTTTGTGTTTCCTTAGATTGGATAGAAGCACGTCTTCATCACTCTCAGAACTTGATTTTGGCGAGTTTGATGATAGCCGTAATTTTTCATTGGTTTATTTTTTGAGATTTGTGTGGCCGATGTAGTTCCATTTGCAATATCCTCTTGACGAATATTTTGCCAAGTTCTACTGACAGTTTCTTTTTTCGTCCTCCACTAGACGTTCCTGCCTTTCCAAATCTAGCCTCTTCAAAAAGTTCTTTTCAAGTCTCTCCTAGTATATTTTCTGCTTGTGCTGCCCCTTCTATATATTCTACTGTGGGGAGTTTACAAAGGATTTTTTGGCGGTTGATCGGCACTATGCCAGTCGCTTCGAATCCAGATTTGATATTATTTGCTGAATTGGCACCAGTACTCTCCAGACACCGCTTTAACAGCCTGGGAAATGTATCTTTCCTAACAACACCCTTATTAATTTTTTTCCAATCTCTTAGAACATGTCTCCATTTAGTTTTAATTGGTCTGAAAACACTAACATACAAAGGCTGGCTCAAGTGGCTGCTGTTAGGGGGCAGCAAACCGAAGCAGATATTGTTGTGTTCACAACTTCTAATAACTTCGAGGGAAATATGGCTGGCCAAGTTGTCCCTTATCAAAACTTTTCGACCAGGAGGTAAGGACTTAAAATACGGCAGTGCAATATTTAGGAACCAGTCCTTAAACAGATTTGTATCAAACCACCCCGAGTGACTTCTGTTATGTCGTCCAAATTGACCATAAATTGTCCGCCTTGTAGGCGATATATGGCGGTAGCAATATTCCAGATGCTGAGCATGCAAACATGATAGAAGTCGAAGATTTGGACGTATCCATGACTTTTTCAGCTTTTTTTAGATTGTTTTCGGACTATAACTTTAATGCGCCCCGGTTCATCCATAAAATTTGTCTCGTCGTAGTTGAGCACTGCTTCGGAGGCACATCTTCAAGCAACACGCGACAAATTATCATATATAATGCAACTAGTGGGTTCTTGCTTATCAAATAATCATTTCTGTTTACACGAGATATATTGTTTGGCGTGTCCCGCCGAAACATTTAATACTTGAAAAAAGCCTGTTAGCGTTACCCAGGAGACACCACGTGGAGGTCGGCTTTTTAAATTTTGGATGGCATATGGCATTTGAGCAACAAGTTTCAGCACATCATCTACTAAATATTTGAAAATGCATCACAGCCATTAAAAGATTACAAAGTCGTGTTTAAGTGGAGAAGAACCTCCAATGCCTAAGAAACAATACCGTGACACTGCTCAACGGTTGCAAAGAGTAGTAGGTACAGTATGGTCGAAAACTTTTACCCTCTAGACTAGAGGGCTGTGTAATTATTTTGTCAAAAAATTTTGTTGGCAGTCGTGGTAATAAAAGTCACATTGACATTTTAAATCTGTCAGTTTAAGGTTATATCAGGAATGTAATTTTAACAAATACAAACATTTTTGTTGAATATGTACCGGTTGGCCAATTAAGAAGTTCACTCGGCCCTGTCTCGAAAAGTAATTGTCGAAAAAACTTGGGGTAAAAAAATTGATGATTAAAGCGGTCAGGAGAAAATGCTGGACATTATTTTAACTTTCTAGAATGGCCCCCAGGAGGCGTAATCGCATTCTTGAATTTTACATCTCGTTTTTAGAGAAATATTCTTAGATTACAGATAGCTAAAATGGACACCGTTTTAAAGCTGTGATAAATTCGATTCTTTTCGTTAAATGCTTTTTGCTCTATCTCTTAAGGGAAAGTGGTGGGAGGTGTCTGAACATTTTCTGAAATAAATGTCAATAACTTTAAAATGGCTGAACGGATTTTGTAAAATTTGGAGTGGGCGAAAAGGGCTTTTCTTAGGCTATCAACGCTGCCTTGAGCGGATTGATTTAGATTGCTTGTGTCGCCGCTAGAGGGCGTTTTGTAACAACACTACAATTGAAATGAATTTTCTCAAAAAAATTAAAAGCAACGATATCACTTTTATTGCAACATAAGATGGCCAAATAAGGGTCTAACACACTAGTGAAAACCGCATTTCGATATTTCTTTCGTAACCTAAAATATCAGTAAAAGAAATTAAAACTGGAAATAATGTCGCATCTTTGGGAATATTTTCAGTATAACTGCCATTATTAAATCCTAATTATTGTCCTTTTATCAAAATATATATAAATTTACTGTTAAAATACCAACATTATATTTAAAATGTCAATAATAATTAATACTCATTCAATATGATTGAATATTGCCCTTCTGTCCACATGAATTTTTTTTCGAGTATATTATTGGCTTTCCGTCACACTTTATCCAGACTTGGGACTGGTCCAAACTCTACTATCTAAAGCAAAAATTTGGAGTGTGTTTAAAAGCCAACAGGCTTGAACAACAAAGAAAAACGATAACACTATTAAAACACTAAGGGTAGTTCTTTTAAATGCAAGAAGTGTTTAAAAGCCAACGGGCTACAACAATAACGAGAAACAATAACACAGATAAAACACTAAGATCTTTGCGTTTTAATGCAAGATGTGTGGTCTTGAAATAGCCTAATTTATTAAACAATATTGTAACAACAATTAGTGTGGGCCTAAATTTTCGAAATGGTGCCAATCTTGTTCAATACAAGACTGAATTTTCTGTCCTGTCGCCAACACGCTTGTTTCAATTTTAGCCACTGAAAGGCTACGAACGGCATTTGTGATCCGCTGAATCATATTTTCCCTTGTTGTGGGTCGAGTTATATAAACTAGATCTTTTAATCGCCCCCATAAATTGAAATCTAAACAACTTAAGTCTATGGACCTGGGTGGCCAGGGAAATAAACTTCCTCGTCCTATAGTCCAGGATAAGTTCCATTTAAAAATTCGCATACCCTCGCTGTGAAATGAGCTGGGCACCCATCGTGCTGGAACCACATGTTACGACGAGTTTCAAGAGGAACATCTTGCAAAAGTACTGGAAGTTCGTTTTGTAAAAAGTTTAGGTAGTTTACCCCATTAAAGTCGCCCATTAAAAATCGAAGGGCCAACAATTCTACCGCCTGTAATCCCGCACCAGACGTTTATCGACCAACGACCTTGGTTCTGGATATGCTGCATCCAGTTTGGATTTGTGGGTGACTAATAGTGCATATTATGCCTGTTTACACTCCCATCACTACGAAATGCAGCCTCATCTGTCCATAAAATTCGTAAAAGAATCTCGGGATCCTTTTGAATCATATTCCGTAGCCAGTGGCAGTAATGTAATCTACGGTCGAAATCATCATTCGTTAAAGCCTGGTGCAAGGAAATGTGATATGGATACAACCTGCAATGAAAACATAATTTAAATTAACGCAATTTTGTTGAAGTAATTTTGAACATATCTAAGAACTTCTGCTGCTTCTGCAATCTGCTCCGTAATAACTTACTTATCTTCCTCCAAAATATTGTGAACAGTAGTTCGAGTTATTCCCAAGTCTCTTGCAATTGCCCTGGTGCATATACAAGGATCAAGTTGCACATACGCCAAGACATTTATAACATTTTCTTCCGTGCTCGCTGTTCGCCTTCTTAATATAGGGCGATGATTACTTCCTGTTGTTCGGAAGCGATCAATGATCTTACGAAAAACTTTGATAGTTGGATGGCGCCTATCAGGATACTCCATCGCATAGATTCTAACAGAAACAGTTGCGTTTTCATTGTTTTGAAAATAAACACGAAAGATATCAAACACTTCTACAGGTGGAAAAAGCATTTTTTTATAAATAAAGCCACCAAAATACACTATAAATAAATAGGTGCAATCTTAATATGATTGACACTTAAACACCACCATTATAATTTTTGCTATTTTGTTTTCCAAAGCACACTTGGATTTTAAAATTTCGAATTTCGTGTGCACAGAAGGGCAATATACAATCATATTGAATGAGTATTGATTATTATTGACATTTTAAATATAATGTTGGTATTTTGCTAAAAGGACGGTAATTAGGATTTAATAATGGCATGTATACTGAAAATATTCCCAAAGATGCGACAATATTTCGAGTTTTAATTTCTTTTACTGATATTTTAGGTTAGGAAAGAAATATCAAAATGCGGTTTTCACTAGCGTGTTAGACCCTTATTTGGCTATCCTTTGTTGCAATAAAAGTGATATCGTTGCATTTAATTTTTTTGAGAAAATCCATTTCATTTGTAGTGTCGCAAAACGCCCTCTACCGACGACACAAGCAATCTAAATCAATCCGCTCAAGGCAGCGTTGATAGCGTAAGACAAGCCCTTTTCAACGACTCCAAGTTTGACAAAATCCGTTCAGCCATTTTGAAGTTATTGACATTTATTTCCGAAAATGTTCGGACATCCCCACCACTTTCTCTTAAGAGATAGAGCAAAAAGCATTTAACGAAAAAGAATCGAATTTATCTCAGCTTTAAAACGGTTTAGCTCTCTGTAATATAAAAATATTTCTCAAAAAACGGTATTTAAAATTCAAGAATACGATTACGCCCCCTGATGGTCATTCTAGAAACTTAAAATAATTTCCCGCATTGTCTCTTGGCCGCTTTAGTCTTAAATTTTTTACCCCAAGTCTTTACGACAATTACTTTTCGAGATAGGTCCGAGTGCCTTTCTTAATTGGCCACCCGGTACGTAAAAATGTTAGTAACAAAAACAACTACAGCTATTCAAAACGATTTCCTGCACTTTCCATACACAGCACCACCTTGTGTTCAGTATTAAACATCCTGTAAAACGTGAGTGATTATGTTATAATTGTACAGGTTATATTATTAAGTACCTTTACTCATCACTGCCAACATAAATTAAATTAAGAACAATCCACAGCCCTCTAGAGGTTAAAAGTTTTCGATCATGTGGTACATATAATCCGGATAGGAATTTTTTCGATTATTTACGTGGAATAGCGCATAACACCACGTTCTAAACATAGACTGATTTGACTACACGTATAAAAATAAAAATAAAAGTATAAAAATAAAAAACCTAGAAAAATGTATAAAAATAAAAAAATTATGAAAATAAAAAATTTCTAAAAATTTAAGAGAAACTAGAAAAATGTATAAAAATAAAAAAGGGAGACCTCCACGTGGTGTCTCCTGGGTAACGCTAATAGGCTTTTTTTAAGTATTAAATTTTTCGGCGGTGAAACTGGCTGTGAACTGCTGAGGCGGTGAATTGCTGGCGATGAATTGTTGGCGGTGAATTTTTCTAGAACCATCGTTTGGTAATCACGCGAGTCCGAAGGACGAGCGTGATTGCCTAAAATAATATATCGAGTGGAAATGGTTTCATAATCAAGAAGACACACACGAGTTGCATTCGGCTAGATTATATCATGAGTCAATAAACAACGTTTGAATAGTGTATTTTAAATATTAAAAGTAGAGTTAATGGGTTGTTATGGCAATTGTACTGACAGTAGGTAACGTGATGTTTGTGAAGGCGTGTGACTATCACCTATTAGTCAGGAAGGTATGTGATTATCAGTTGCTGTGTACATTATCAAAAGTTAGTGCATGCGTAACTATGCATTTTGCCGTTTTTCATTGGTTGATGTTTTAGGGAGTGGTATAATCAAAATAATTGTTAATTGTCTTATGATCAATTTTTTATTTATAAACTGCCTTAATTTGACACGCTTCTTGTTTAAAGAGCATTCAACTAAATCTTTTAGATCTGCGGGTTCAAATGGAAATACCCGTTCTGATGCTGTACAAATTGCACGAACAAGAGCTTTCTCTTCATTATCTGTCAACTTAGTACTACGACCAGGTTTCTGTGTGTGAAGTTTATTTACTTTCCTGTACAATGTTACGTAAGGAATTCCATATTCCCAACTTAGTTGAATCAAATTCCAAGGCTCATACGTTGATATAGCCTCATCCAAAGCCTCTTTACTGTAATTCCGATAGGGCCTACTCCCCACCTTCCTCTTATAGGTGGTCACCATTATTTTCAAGTAGCCCCTGAAATGACATTGAAAAATAAAACCTGCGCCACTAGATCTCAAAAATCAATAGGCTAGATTCGAGGTTACATTTGTAATAAGCGGTTAAAATTGACTTAGGAAAAAAGTATAGTGCTTGTCGAACAGTTATCGGGAACTCTGGATAATGAAAAGTATTCGAGCAACAAAAAAACAATTTTTTTTACCTTATATTTGCAGCTTTTCCTGCAAGAAACGTAAAGCGGTCTTTGACGAAGCGCAGTGTAAGCAGGTCCGCGATAGACTTTTCTAATGGACCGTCAACCACTGGTGATTGTAAGATAAGCCGTTTGCCGGCAGCACCAGTACAGAAACAATGCTGCATGAGTTCTCAAGTAACCCCGCAATTTTCAAGTAGCCCCGTTTTACGGTAACCTGTTTTCTGAGGATAACCTATCTAAAGTATGTGAATTTGAGGGGCCAGCATCAGTATTATTAATCCCAATTTTCTTTATGCATAATGCAGTGATTGTGTAATACCCAAACTGCAATTATAAGATCAGAAGTCTTCTGTACGCTAAAAAAGTCAGTTCTTATTAACTGGCGAAATCTCTGTTTAAGAAGACCAAAAGTGGTTTCTATTTTCACCCTTGTGGCACTAAATCTAAAATTATATTTTTTTTTGTTCCGGACATAAATTTCCATAATCTCGAAATGGTGTTAATAGATAGGAACGCAAAGGGTATGCCGCGTCTCCTAAAATGTGCCATCTTCCATTACGACATATTTCAGGTAATTTCTTGGAAATAAACGATAAGCTCAACATTCGTGCATCGTGTGTTTTGCTGGATGTACCAGTAAACACATCTAGAAATTTTTTATTTACATCACATGCCTTGCAGAGTAAGCGAAGTTGAATCATAGCGGTTAATGTATGTTGATTTTATTTTGTGGGATGAATGTTCCATCAATACACCCAATAACGTTGAGAAATCAGCATTCAATAATTGTAATATGAATGTAACTACTTGTTCAAATTAATTTGCTAGTTCCTTGTCTCCATCGGCTGAAGGAAAACAGAAAATTGTTCAACAAAAGGATCCATAGGTACCTCGAAATGGGGTTGTATATCACAGGAGAGATATGAAAAACACCAAACCTTCCCCATGTATCACATTTAATGAAAGCAAAGCTAGGTTAATACAGCAGCGACGTGTTTCGACTAAAAAGTCATCATCAGGCTAAATGTTAAAAGGGTAGTTAAAAGTTAGATAAAAGCATAATTAAGTAAATCAGTTTCAACCTTGAGGAGGAGCATGTGTTAAACCATATGTACCAAGTCACATGGAAAATTAAAGACCGAATCAGTCGTGAAGGCGCAAATTACATGGGGAAAAGCTTAACAAACTAGTTAAAAATATTTAAAACATTTAAAAAAAACCAAAGTAACGCTACCATGCTTCGTGCTTTGAAGGGTCCGTCATTAAACGGAAAAACTCGAACTCGTCTAAAATGACAGAGGTTTTTGTCAGGTTCTCCCGTGGCCCGAATTTCCCCAACAAAGCATTCAGGCACAACTTCGCGTTATACCGTCGGCCGGGGTTTACACCAATGTCACCCTTGTTTAAATGAATCCCCTCTTTCGCCTGATAATTTTGTATGTAACGGTCCTCCGTATCGGTATCTACGCACCACGCCGGAAACCCGCTGCTCTCCTGCTTGACTTTTAAAAAATTGTTTACGTAGTTTGAAAAAAGCCCACCTATTTTAACGTCGCGGTCGTACTTCGTGATCGCATATTCCCAAATTTCGTAAACCTCAATGATCGAGTACGCCAACTCTATTGCCTTACGTAGCTCGTCAGCGACATAGGTGCCTACAAAATGACGCTCGTCTGGTGTATGAGTGCACGCCGCCTGATTTAGTCTTTTAGCACACTCTTTACACAAGACAAACATCAATTTGCCGTGCAGCCTTAAAGGCAATAGAGGGTGGTACAGGTTCGAGGGTGAAAGGATGCAGCATTTTACAAGACCTTCGACGGTGGTTAGTCGACGCTTCGGCACTCGTTGACACCGACATGCAATTTAGGGTGACCTATGGGGTATTTGCAATATTTGTTAACATAGGGGTATAGCGAGATCACGTCGTAATAGCATATATCCTCGTCCGGTGCTGCCCTGTGGTACAATTTCACAGCATTTGTGCGCCCACCGGAAAAGCTGTCGCGAGGGTTGAGGGTCATGTTTTTAACGATGTCGATATTTTGCTCTATAAACGCGGCGGCGGGCGTCGTGATTGAATTATCAAAAGCCGAGTTTATGAATACGGGTAATGTGTCGCTTGTGTTTAATTAGCGAGTTGTTACATAAAACACATCATAAAGTTTAAAAAAATACTAACATTAGACGGCTTCTCTATAGCCGTACGTGTATCGAAGACATCTTCGAGACGCCTGTGTTTTTTGTATTGCACGCGGTATATTTTTCGTTCAGGTTTCGATATTACATCGTAAGCACAGGTCGGCGATATTTTTCGGCCTGGTTCGACAAATGTCGAATCCGCATTGTTGACTACCATACCTTTCATCACATCGAAATTTACTTTTTCCGAGTTTTTGTAGTTCAGTGTTATACCTTTAACTTTGCAAATCACGACTTCTGTGTTTTTGTCTGTAGAAAACAGTTTATACGCATAGTTTTTACGCCCGCCACTAACAAACTCTGTTATCTGCTACTGGGGCCGTATTCGGCAATTTCGTCGGTCATGTCACTTAAAAAATCTCCTACTGGAGGAGCCCATTCACCTGTTTTTTTTTGTAAACAATACTGAATCCGTGTCGAAATACAAAACTCGCTTCCTTAGCTTCTCCAAAAAACTGTATAAAACTAATCTCCCGTTGGCTGTTGTGTACGTTGCAATCGCCACATTCACCGTGTTTAGGGGCTCGAGTCCTTCCTCTTTGTGCGACCATTGCACAGCTATGACTTCGTCATTTATATGCACAAGTGAATGAACCTCCTTTGAAGGGTCCGTCATTAAACGGAAGAACTCGAACTCCTCTAAAATGACAGAGGATTTTGTCAGGTTCTCCCGTGGCCCGCATTTCCCGAACAAAGCATTCAGGCACAACTTCGCGTTATACCGTCGGCCGGGGTTTACACCAATGTCATCCTAGTTTAAATGAATCCCCTCTTTCGCCTGCTAATTTTGTATGTAACGGTCCTCCGTATCGGTATCTACGCACCACGCCGGAAACCCGCTGCTCTCCTGCTTGACTTTTAAAAAATTGTTTAGTAGTTTGAAAAAAGCCCACCTGTTTTAACGTCGCGTCGCGGTCGTACTTCGTGATCGCATATTCCCAAATTTCGTAAACCCAATGATCGAGTACGCCAACTCTATTGCCTTACGTAGCTCGTCTGGTGTATGAGTGCACGCCGCCTGATTTTTAATGTTTTAGCATACTCTTTTCACAAGACAAACATCAATTTGCCGTGCAGCCTTAAAGGCAATACAGGGTGGTACAGGTTCGAGGGTGGAAGGATGCAGCATTTTACAAGACCTTCGACGGTGGTCAAGTCGACGCTTCGGCACTCGTTGACACTGACATGCAATTTAGGGTGACCTATGGGGTATTTGCAACATTTGTTAACATAGGGGTATAGCGAGATCACGTCGTACGGTTTTTAATAAGGCGGCGCTCTCCTTCGGTACTAGTTTGTGTAAAGCGCGAAGCAACTCAGAATTCTTGATTACAGCTCGCGACATAACTAATGAATGATTGTAAATTGACTTGTGTCAGAGCTTTTATACCCCTTCTTTGGAATATAAATATAGCAGGCACCGTCTTGGCGGAAAATTGACGTTCGGTATCGTGCAATATCAGGCGTGTTTTGTTTTAAATTGAGTAACATATACCCGTGTGGTTTAGCTGTGGCGTTTTCATATGCCTCTTGAAGAAAGCGTTGATTTTCAGGGCATATCTGTCTGGTTAGATGCTTTATTTGAGCTCTGTCGCGAGGATTTTTGAAAAGAACAATGTAGTGTGCGTTTAGGGAAATATCTCTCTGGCCTTTTCAAAGTTTACCCATATTTTTCAGGAAATTAACCACGAAATACGATTTGCCGGAACCTGACGGGCCTGAAAATGAATGTGCAAACTGTTGCTCCAATTTCTGCAATGTACGGTTATTACAGTAGAGCCGTCGCGAATAAACTAACTTAAAATCAAGACTCTCGTTATAAAGCGCCTTAACCATTCGGCCAACCTGCTGCCCTATATAAAACAACACTCTGCATAATAAAGAAAGAAAACATATAGTTATAAGCATTTTATTTACAACTTCATACAATATTTCATATAAATTAAGTCATGTACGATTTCATGCGCTAATCTGCATCAATCAGCTTCTGCAGTTCTATAATAACATACATTTTAAATTTGAACACAAGTTCCCACAACAAGATGTCGTTAGCGTACCGCCAACGTTTTTCAACAATTACTTCAGCAAAATTTTCGAAATTACATTTTGTACGTTTCAAGTCGTTGATTTTAACCACCATTAAGTTATACATAGGCAGTAAATTTGACAGCGTGTCATACGTCACGTAAAGTGTAAATTTGTTCGCGGGGTCCTTTGGAATAATCCTTCAACTGTCGTTGGTCACATGTTCCACTGTATGTTCACTTAAATCACATTTGAAAGTTCCTTGTTTCGCCATCACAAATATGTCCGGTAGAGCCTACAGAAAAACCATGAACGCTTCCGCCGTGAATGAAACGTCTGCCCCAATGTCGGACTTCAGGATTCGTGCTAGAACTATTGTTTAAAGGCACATAGAGATCGCATAATAGGCGCTTCTTTTCACGGCGGGTTTGGCGGATCTCGGGAGTCATCACAGTTGTTACGTCATAGGAAGGCATCGTCTCCTGCTTGAACACCCGCAGGTCCTCCTCGGTGGCGTTTATCTGCGGCGAGGTTCTTCGGGCCTCGTTGATCCCAGCCTCTGACGGCGTTGGTGTCGCGGCACGGTGTTGGTTTTTATTTAAAAACGTCGTTTTCTCACTTGGCTTTACGGAGTCTGCTGGTGCCCTTGTGTAAGTGTCGACTGTTGCTTGATGTTTATCAATTCTTCTGGGGCCCATCTTGGCTGCACTAGTAAACGGAACAATATTGTCTGGAGGGTTAAAGCAAATCGGTGCAGTATAGGGTAGACAACCGTTTTTATACAAATCACGAAAACATTACGTCAGCACAGCCAATAAACGTGCTTAGAGTATGCAAGTAGAATCACGCAAAATCCACTGTAACGCTTTTTAAAACCAGACAAAACAATGTTAGTCACACCATCAAGCCTGTGCCTGTTTTTAAATCGCAAAACTTCTTAGCCAAGGGGAAATTATGAAATCTAATCTATATAAACACACCGCTTTTCTTAATTAAAGGTTGTCTGTAATCTAAAGTGTACAAGATCGTAATGCACCAAACGCTTTTGAATTTATATTTTAACTGCAGGCTTGTTTAATTATTTCATTGTCGTGTCTTTGAATTAACTGTAATCGAATTTGAAATATCGGATCGAGGCCCTGTTAGAAGTTGTACACATGTTAAAAATACACAAAAATCAAATAAACAGCTACAAGGAGACATTCAAAAACAGTAAGTTAATGTTGTAAAATTCTCACTTATTCGACAAACTTTGAAAAACATCTTTCGGGAATAAACTGATGCAGAGACGCTTCAAACGCAACAGGTCACAGTGGCCCTGTGGAAGAGGTGTAGGGGTACTGGCACGACAACTCGGGTTCGAATCCTGCAGGAAACAAACATTTTTAAATTGAATAAATGAGAGCGAGAGAGAACGGCTGCGAGGGGGCGCGACGGAAGACGGCCGCGTGACGTAATCGAACCCAAAATGGCCGCCGCGAAATTCTAGAATTAAAATAATTATTCACCTGTGGATAGTTATCATGTGTAAAATCAAATTCTGTAATTAAAATCGCGGATTTAATTAGGACATTTAATTAGAGC